>CANXYI010432970.1:0-10969 GCA_948208565.1 Hura crepitans | reverse complement strand
TGAAATAGTATGTAGTAGCCATGAGGTCTACCAATCTATCAAAAGCATAAAGGGTGAGCTTGCTTAGTAAGTCTCTAACTGGGCAGGCATTGGATTGGTACCATAGCTTAGAAAGGAAGATCAAGGTAAACTAGGAAGATTTGTCCCATGCATTCAACAAATAATACTCTAATAATGAAACCACTTAGGCAACCTCAAAGATTTGGAATTGGTACACTAAAAACCTAATGAATCCTTTTCGAAATATTTAGAACAATAGGGGGACAAGGTACTTAAAATGAGGAATAAACCCGATGACATCATCCATATCAAAATGTTCATTAGGAATGATAATAATTACATGAAAGTGGGGTTTTTTACTAAAGGCATTACCATATGGGAACGTCTCAAGGACATAGCCATTGATATAGAAGTGACTTCTTAGAATAAAGGATTCAAAAATAATGGTAATGACGGCTTCGGTCAACCTATAGATGTCAACATAGTCAACACTTAATGCTTTTCTAAATTAGGTAGACCTATGTCTTAGTGTTAGAATAAGCTCAAAAAAAGAAGGGAAGCTTCAACCCTTACCATACCAACCTTCAATAGGGCCACTATCAACTAAGCATAGGAATGATTTATATTGTGCCTATCACTAGAAGATAGTGCACCTCATAGATTAGTGTAAGAACCTTTATCATGCCATTCAAAATTTTATTAACGCCAAGTAGATACCTAATCCAAAAGCTTAGAAGCCCCCTTCTCCCTTTTTAGTTTAGTTTAGTTGTGATCTTTTAGTCTTTTCAACTACTTTTCATTTAATAAAACAAAATAATGAATTTATTTTTGATCTTTTATATAAATACTTTTAGAAAGGGGAAAATCCCGGATCACATAAACTTCAGCTCACTCTTAAAAGATGGATCAATGACTAATTGGCATCACTAGGAATCATACATCACTAGAAATCATACACAACATAACATTGGCATTGTAGAATTCACACAAATGCATCATACATACACCATCATATGAACACCTACTAAACACTATGACTTCATGCTTCTATGCATATTAATTAAGCTTAGTTATGCATTATTCATCCATACATCTATTAACTATCCATCTTGTATGACATTAACAAGAATAACATACAAACCTCACCCCTATACATATACATTCACATTTGGCATACCATACCTAGACAGATATCATCTATCATGTAAACTTCATTCACTTTGTACCATCTTACTTGGTATAGGTGTGACATACCTCCATCACAAATCTACATTATGTCTAGGCACAACATGTAGAAATAATAAGTTAGATGAAGTTTACAACATTGTAAGGCATGAGAAATATCACTGAATGAGAGATGTGAGATAAAAAAGAAAATAATAAGTTAGGGGCAAATAAACCATAATAGATGCTTCTTTTCATAAATCTTGAAAAAGAACTAAGTTTAACAAACTCCAAAAATTAAAGCATTAAATTCATTATGTCTAATTATTTTCCTTATTGCCTAAAAACTTGTGGTAATCACTTTAAAAAGACACAAGTTAAAAGGCTCTAAATGTCAAAACTCCAAAGCCTATAAAAATAGAAAAATAAACATCATCTAAAGCCTTAAATAATTAAGCATTCCCTTTTCAACTATGGTTGCCCATATTCTTGTGGGGTCGATTAACAAAAATATAAGCCTAGGCAAAAGTTAGGGAAATAGAGAGAAAATATTTGGTCAAAAAATCTTCATGACTAACTAATAATAGGGATATCATCAATGCAGTACTCAAAAAGATGACATTCAACAAATAATCAAGGTAAAAGGATTCAAAACACTAGGCGCCATGAAGCTAGCACCTGCAATAAACTACCTATTAATATGAAAAGCTCAAACTCTCTAAAATATATCGAGCCATCTTAAAAGGTGTATGTAAAGATTTAGTTGATTAGGCATAACACAATCACATTTTAATCATTAACTAAAGGTGGATAAGCTTAATTAAAAAAAAGGGCCCGCTAGGTTGTAAACTTGGAAAGGTGGCCTAGGAAAAAATTAAAGTATACCTCACTAGATTAAAAACCTATAAAGGGCAGTCTAGGCAAAAATTAAAGGTTAAGAGATAATATTTAGTTGGAAAATCTTTGAACTAGCTAATAAAAAAAGTACCATATTATGCAATGATACACATTTACATGCTCATTCATCATAATCACTCACTCTTCAACCATATGTCCTTAAATGCCCTCCACAGCAAATTGACATTTCACCCAATCCTTGGCCTCACCATTGTTTACCTTAACTGAACCTACCTTCCCAAGCCTTTCAATTACCTTAACTTGACTCTTTCTTTATGAGACATCTTATTCTCAATACCCTAACTTAGTCTACAACTTCAGAACTTCACTCTTTTCTTAAACCCAACCTTTTCCTATGATAAGTTTGAGAGGAGAATGATCCCAATGACAAAACATATACTAACTCATGCACACATAAATCACAAACAATAAGTTTACTCACTCATAGTCATTTACATGTCCATTTTAAGAAAAGTACCCATTATGCCTATTTATATATTTGCCTTTATTCATACATCTATCACAAAAGAACATTCATTCATGATAGTAGAGATGCATCCACTGTTCAACATACATTAGCTTTCACCATTTGAAAGATGCACCTCATTCAGCATATACTTTCCTTCACCATTCATACATCATAAGAGATGATTCATTAGTTTAATGACCTAGGAAAAAGTTATAGTCATGGCTTACATGCATTTACCATTCACTCAGATTCCACAGTCATTTAGGAGAAAATAAGAACACATGTATCACTGCATTCATTAGAAATGCATTATTCACCATACCTTGCCATATTCCTTTATCTAGAAAAGATTAGGAGCTATCATGGATGTCATAACATCCAATTATTCAATCACCTCATCCATTATCCATGCTTCTCTTACATGAAATCATGCATCATTTATCATTATTTTCTTATGCATGAAAAGCATGCAACATTTATCTTTATTTTCCTATGCATAAAAGCTTGCATCATTTATCTATGTTTTCCTGTGCATGAAAAGCATGCATCATTTGTCTTTATTTTCCTATGCATGAAAGCATGCATCATTTATCTACATATTTGCCTATGCATGAAAAACATGCATAATTTACGTACTTATTATCCTATACATGAAAGCATGCATCATTTTTCTACATGTTTTCTTATGCATGAAAAGAATGCATCATTTATCTACGTGTTTTCCTATGGATGAAAAGCATGCATCATTTATCTATATGTTTTCCTATGCATGAAGCATCTATCATTTTTTTACATGTTTTCCTACATATGACAAGCATGCATTATTTATCTACATGTTTTCCTATGCATGAAAGCATGCATCATTTTTCTACAAGTTTTCCTATGCATGAAAAGCATGTATCATTTATCTATATGTTTTTCTATGCATAAAAAGCATACATCATTTATCTATATGTTTTCCTATGCAAGAAAAGAATATGCCATTTGTTGACGTATTTTCTTATGCATGAAAAGCCTGCATCATTTATCTACATGTTTTCCTATGCATGAAAAGCATGCATCATTTATCCACATGTTTTCCTATGTATGAAATCATGCATCATTTATCTACATATTTTCCTACATAAGAGCATGCATCTTTCATGCATATTATCTATATACAAAGCAAATTATATACATCACAAGCTACTGAATGGTGCAAATGACAAAGCTACCGAATGGTGCGAATGAAAAAACTACTGAGTGCAAATGACAAAGCCATTAAATGATGTAATGACAACTACCGAATGGTGTGAACACTAAGTCGTCGAATGGTGTAAACACCAAGACATGAAAATATGGAAAATTTTTTGTCATAAAGGTGCAAGATAATAACCTATATCATGTAGACAAGATAATAATGAGGTGGATTATGAAAAAGTGAAAATAGCAATACTTTAGGTATGTTACTATGTCTCAAGTACTTTAATGTGCACTGTTGCTTTAGCATTACACAGCACACACAACATAGGGGCAAATGTAGACACCTAAAGTTTGGCTAATGATGATAACTAGAGCCAGGCTCAAGCAATAAGGCAAGGAACCTAGAAATCAAGTTCGCATAGACTAACATGTCATAAGTCCACCAAGACTTTGAGCAAAGAGGTCTGTATCATAGCCAACCTAGACTAGTTGACCCCAAAGCCCAAGATCCATATAGATAAGCCAAAGCTCATATCTGTACGAAAAAAAACAAACCTAGACCAAAGCTCATGGACTAGTAAGACAGCTTATAACCTAAGTCCCCATAGACTAAGCAGTTCAAGTCCGCATAGACTTACTGACATGGAAGCTTCTAGAAGTATGGGATTTCTATCTAGACTCTTTCTCCTAATCCTAGAAGGATTCTATCACTTTTGAATGGGAGACTCTAAACCCTAAGTCTATAAATGCCCCTTTTTGGGTATAAAGAAAAGGGATCTCATGAAGGCAATTTTGAGAGCCAAAACCCACCATCTGTGAGTCTAAGAAAGGACTCCAACTAAGAATCACTCTATTAGTCTTAATAGCCCACACTTAAAGTCTATTCTTCCAAAACTCTACCTTTTGCATTATTGCTTGAAGTCCACTTACACAGGTAATATATGAGGCCTTCTACTATGTATTCTTACTATTTTCATGGACTTAGGATCTCTAAGGATTGATCACAAGTGAGGTGATTCTATGTAATCCCTACTTCGATCATAAAAGTAGGTTATCCTTTTAAGTTTTTTCATACTATACAATTGACTATTTTTATGCTATAACTATTATGTTATTTTTATCCTAATCACATAGACCTATTTATAAGCATGATGATGTCTACGTGGATTTACTTTATTGATATATGCTTGATTTGTCATCTACCTAGACTTATGCTCGACAATAGTGTCCTATTTGTCTTATGTATCATGTTTTAATGTATTTTATTTACCATATAGACATAATTGTACAATGTTATCATGTTGAATAATCATTCTATTTTATAACATGAATATTCTTAACATACCAAAATTACTATAGAGTCTGCACGAACTCCCTCTCATGAGCAACATAAGCCATATAGATTATCTTGTCTCATTCTTATTTATTCTGTTTTTCAAGTTCACATGAACTCCCTCTTATGAACCATATGCAAAATGTAGGCTAAGCCTATCCATTGTTATATAAGAGTGCTTTTATATACATATATCATGTAACAATACAAAAATAACTTGCTACCAAAAATTGTCTTCTTACAAAATGGCTTCTGCTTTGAGGTAATGTACAATCCTGCTTGCCTTAACATATGCATCGTATTAAAAATGACACACTAAACAATTGCTTAGTGGTGTATTCAAATTAACTTATGTTTAAATACATGTATACATTCACATACAAGCATATCAAATATATATAAATATATAAAGCCTGTAAATGTAGCTGTTGTGTCTGTGCATGTTTCATGGGCTTATATTAATTTTCCATATGTATTATGCACACAAGGTACATCAAATATGCAAATCATAATGTATAGTTTATTCCATTCATTTCCATAATTAAGCTGGTGTAATAGGCATATCATTGTACCTCCACCTATATTTTCATATTCAAATAACTATTATATCATCATGTTCAAATTAATGTTATCTCATTTTATTCCCATACCAAAAAGATACAAATCAACACTAGATATTGAGATCCTAATTAGTAGGAAGACAAATCAACACTAGATATTGAGATCCTATCTAATCGTATGGGACACTATCTTATGTTACCATGTTCTCATATATTTAAACATTTATATTGCCACATTTTCGTTATGATAATCATTTATCATATTATTACACTAATACACATAACTGATCCTTAGGCTAACTCAAATTACGTGCCACCTTTATACTCAAGAAATCAATCATACATTGTGACACCTCCTAATGGATTCCAAAAGAAACCCAATAAGCAGTGCACTTCCCACTAGTTCACCCATCTTGAAATTGTCCTTCTAGTTTAATCATTAAACTTTTACCAATTTCTTATTATTTGGTTCAATTTAACTCCAAAACTGATTCTGTCTTTTTTTTAGCCTAGGTTAAGGTCATGTCAACCTATTTATGCCCAAAAATAATCAGTTATTTCTATTCCAATTTTTCCTAAAATCTGGCAGCATAATGGTTGTTTGGGTCATTATCCAAATTTATTAACCCTATAAAAACACTTCAATAAATTCATATTGCATCTCCTAACACACCTGGTCCCACAAATAATCAACTTAGCATTGTATATCTATCAATTCATCATTACTGGCCTTAGACCATAATCAAATAATCCATAATCTAGAGCCTTAGGCTCTCATACCAAGCATCTAATAAATAAAGCCATAAATTCACACAGTCTGATAGTTTACTTATTTATAAACACTATCTACATCTATATATATACATATTATAAGTTCCTTATTTACATGGCACCCATTTTCATACCTAAGTACATTAAGTACAAAACTATTTACTAAACATATAGCAACCTTGCCAAAACTATCCTCTCAAACTTGGCTGTATGCACTACGAGGCTGTATCTATTTTCTGACTACTTGGGCATCGAAATAGGTACATTGAGTATATAATATACTTTGTAGTGAATTCAAGCATTTAAATCATGTCATAGTGACTATCCATTCATGCTATGATAATATGCTTAGATTCAGGTTATCATGCCCCAAAATAAAGTATACGGGTGCAAAAAGACAAAAATACCCTTGTGCACAATTAATGATTATTCACTCAGATAATAACTTAAAATTACATATCTTGTTAATATTTGCGATTATCAATGATAATATTCATAAAATCAGGTTATCATATCAATAAATGCCATGTATGTCTAAATTTACAAAAATGCCTTAATCATGAACACTGGATAACCATTCAGGTAATTATTCCAACTTATGTACTATATGGTTTATATGATTGTCATTAGTTATATGTTTCTTATTTTATAAATTAAGAGCCTTGACTAGGTAGACAACACTTTAATACATTAGATTTAGAGGGAGCTAAAAATAGTATAGTGATCCACATTTTAAACCTCGACTGCTACACTAGCCTGATAAACATTATAGGGATCAGTCTGTAAACCTCCCAAATCACATGTCCAAATTAATTACACAATATGGTCTGCCTAACAAACTAGTGCAATGGTCCTCCTGAACTTACACTGCTGCACCAGCATAATAACATAAATAGTACCAAGGGTGTAAAATTATATAATGCTTTATACAACAGACTAGTACAGTGACCCCAACATGGACCTCGACTATTGTATTACCCTTGCCTAAAAATTAGATAGTGTAGCAGCTACTAAAACCCTAAGTTGACCAGTCAACACATACATTTGGTGTCTAACTAATAGGCCATTAACATCAATTTATGTTTATTTCATTATTGATTAACTTCTTATAATATTCTTAAATCAAAAACAGATACTTATCATTTTTATCTTATCGTTAAATTTTAACCCGGTCTGGTACAAGTATAATTAGATTGTTTCAGGTTGTTTTCTAATAGTATTCTTAAGTCTTGTTATACCCAAAATTTATGTCATAAAATCCTTAACTTTATCTCACTTTGAATTACTATTTATTGTCCATTTACTATCAATTTTTATTTTTTTGTTTAGGTAATGGACATTTTGAGACAGTTATAGGTCAATTACATAATTTGCGATAACCAGTTTATGGTCCATTTTACCTCTTTTTTCAGTGCCATTTTCACCATTCAATTCACATTTTCCATAGGCCTAAAGCCAACACCATTTAGGCCATTCATAAGGCCACAAAATAGGCATACAAGCCATTCATAATATTGTCCCATGGTAGCTAATTTAGGCATAAATTTTGACATCCCCAGGTAGATTCCTATAAAAACCCAATAAAAGGCGCAATTCTCGCTAGGTCACCTATCCCGACTTCTCCCATTGACATTCATTTAACTTTTGTTTAAGTTGTACTACTCTTAATTATCTGACTTCATAACTTTGAAAAATCTATACCTAGAGTGTTTTTAGGGTTATGTTATCATGTTCATACTAATTTTGGGTAATTCCAAAAATATTCTAGTATGTCTTAACAATCTAGCAGTATAATAGCTGATCGGGTCACTATCCCAAAAATTTTTTCCAACCTATAGACACTTTTATTATCATTTATCACATCTCTTGGACCCTTCTAGTCCTAGTTATCAACCTATAATCATCATTTATGACACAAAAATCACAGGCCTCAGGCCATAATCAAGAAACACATAGAGCCTCAAGCTTACAAACATCAACACATATCATATATACACGAAAGGAAACATTACATGATTAATTCCAATACAGTCTATTGCCTATAATCACATTCGGTCTCATTATACATTACACCTATTACCCCACCTAAGTACGTAGAGTGCAAAAGATATGCAAAAAGTTCAACATCAACCTTCTCACACTTGACCTCTAAACTCTTTTTGCACTCTTCACGAGGCATTGTCCTTGTTCTTACTATCTACACACTAGAATAAGAACACTGAGTATCAAATACTCAGTGGTTAATTCAATCATTAAAAATACATCCAGCAGTCATATCCATACATTCATATTTCTATTTATTTCTAGTTCCATTATCCAGATTCAACTTATATGCTAAATTACCATTTTACCCCTAGGATGCTTTTATTTATAAAATCTATCTAATAATCATAACAAAGTCATATAAATTATGTTTTAGATTATTATTTGTCACTATATGCGTAGATTATACCATTTTAAGTCTTTTTCCCTAATTAGTGTAAAATTACTAAAATGCCTCAGTGTCATATTTTATAATCGTCTGTAAAATTTATTAATCTTATTTAATTATTTAAGCTAGCCCATTTCAGGAGGCAATCCTGACAGACACTGGATATAGAGGGAAAATGAACTAGTGCAGTGGTCCCCATCCTGGACCTGCACCACTGCACTGGCTTATTCATATACTAGCACCCAAGGTGCAAATGATAATATCTAGTCTACTTAGCAAACTAGCCTATTTAACTGGCTAGTATAATGATCTTCTGATACCTTGGCCACTATATCGACTCTATTAAAATTTGAAGATGTCACAAACTAGTGTGTATAAGAGACTAGTTTATTTGTTTGACTAGTGCAGTGGCCCTTTAAGAGCTACGCCACTACACTGACAAGCAAGATATAAATCACATGGATGTCACAGTCTAATCTAATTGTTTGACTAGTATAGTGTTCTTAAATGGACCTAAGCCGTTGTACTGGCCTTATTTGGAATCAAGATAGTAGTTGCAAAAGTCTCTAAGTTGACTGGTCAACCCATCTAGTGGGTGTTTATCTAGTGGGCTATTTAACTTAAATTTCTATCCATTTCTTTATTAATTAACCTTTTATAATATTTTAAAGTCAATAATAGACAATTATAATTTTTACACCACATTTGGAAGTTAGCTAGGTCTGGTATGGCCACAAACAAGTTGTACTAGGTATAATATTAGAAAAAAATATTCAAGGGTCCAAGTGCCAATAATTATGGTACATTATGTTTGATTTAATTCCATAAGTGTTTCACAAATTTAGGCCATTTACTGTCCTGTGGATTTATTGATTCAGGTAATGGTCATTTGGGATAGTTATAGGTTATTGCAGATAAGTTTCTACTTAGCTTCGTAGGTCCATTTCACCTCCTTTTTCAATAGGGTTTTCACTAGTCATTCATGCATTCATAGGCCTAAAGCCAACCACAATCTAGGCCATAAACAAGGAAAAAATCTAGGCATTCATGCCATTTCCAAAAGTCACATCATTCTAGCCATTATAGGCACTAAATCTATATACATAAATCATTTTTAACTCATAGCCCTTAAGGGAAAATTTCAAGTCAATTTCCACACTTGATTTCAAGTCCATTTTTAAGATTATTATTCATACCATTCCTTGCCTATATTACATGCCATTTAAGTTATACATTAACAAAGTTCCATACCAATTTATTACATGCTTAATATTTCACATTATCCATTTACACTAGGCTTGCCTACATACCATAATTACAAAACTTCCCATGGCATTCATACCTCTCAACCATAAAAGAATTCATTACTAATACATGTATTTTTACATCATTGATCACACACACACCTTGCACATTACTATACTAGCATATATCCATATATGTATACTTTATACCATACATGCCATGCCATCAGAAAGGCCATACATGCCTTAGCCAACCTCACATACACATGTACATACTTTGTATCAATGTCCATACATCATAGGTCTAAAAAACATGAAATTGCAACCTCAAACACTATTTAGTATTACACTAAGCAAGGCATACACACTAACAATTACAAGACAAGCTCTTGGCCACACTTACAACTCATGACAATCATGTTTATTTCCATCAATACCAAAAGAATACCATTACCTATGCATGTTATATCCATCAATTTATGCCTTAAACACCATAGGCACATTCTAGCTACTTATACACCTCTCGACCAACAACAAGATTCACATGTGTACTTTTTTTCCACTATTCAACATGCAATTCATATACTATCATGCCATAAGCTATAATTATTCAAAGAAAACACCTAACCAATGTAATTTATGAACTTTAACCATTACTACTCAAGGAAGGAGCTACTAAAAAATGAAAAGGCATAAAGCGAATGGCTGAATTCACTTACCTCTCACTTCAAAGATGAAGAGTCCACACTTTAGGCCTCTCAGCACTTATTTCCAACCTGCCACGTCCCTTTCTCCTCCCTTCTTCAAGCTTCTTCTTATTTCAAAAAACCTCATAAGCTATAGAAATCTATTGCCTTAGATGTTAAACATGTCACCCCACTAATTTTAATAAGAAATCCCAAGTAAAAACTCATAAAA
>CANXYI010432956.1:0-11104 GCA_948208565.1 Hura crepitans | reverse complement strand
AAGGCATTTTGATATAGCCAACGGATATAAAAATGGTTTAAAATAGAATGAAAACATAAAAAAAATGATGAGAAATATGTTAAAGTATAAAATTAAACATAAACCAAATTTCTTTGCAATTCAAAAGTTAAAAAAAATAATAACAAATAATATTTGTAAAGAGGACCGAAGAATTAAATTGCTTTTATTTAAAAATTAAAAGGTTAAATTCTAAAATTAGAACCATACAGGTTAGAAATCATAAATAATTTATGATGATTAATAAATAATAAATAAATAAATGCCTAAAAGGAAGTGATATCTCTAAAATATTGAGTGTTAAAAAATAAAAACGTAATGACGAATGGATAAGGAGCCAATAGGTTCTATTAAAATAAATAATGATAAATTATGATAAACAAATTTATCAATATTATTTGGTTCATTATCATACATAATCTAATAAAAAAGGAAATAAAACTGAATAAAAAGTATTAAATCATAAAAAATAATAAATAAAAATATAATGTAGGAGAATTTATAATTGGGTAAATAGAATAAGCCTAGTCCCCGAAATATATACGTATTCAAATCATCTCAATGACATATAGAATAAATGTATTTTTAATTCTATCAAATGTGCCATCTTACTTCTAATTATCCAATAAATATCTAAATTCCTAGAAAATTAATCGACAATAATTCATAATTAGCCCTCTCTAAAATTATGATCCTAAACACTAATTAAATAAGGATATAGTCGCTATGAAATAAATTAATTATTATCCAATAATCAATAATTACGTCATAAATAAAACATGACATGTGGTGCCCAATACCTTCCTTATGTCGAAATAACCCCAAACTTAGGATATAGATAAGATCATTCAGTGACTAGTTGCACCCTCATCAGCTAGTGGTGACACACTCTCTCACTTGATAGCCGCATCGCACTGGCCCCGTAAGCGTAATGCGCAATCTGGGTCAGGTTGTGACATGCACATCCTAACTCTATCTTCTTTCTTGGTGACAGGTACTATATTGGCTAACCTAATCGGATACTGAACTTCTTTAAGAATTTAGCTTCAATTTGCTTGTGCACTTATTCTTTTATCTTCTCTGCCTATTCTGTCCTTATCCTTCTTAGCTTCTACTTTACTGGTTTTGCTTCTAGGTATGTGTGAATGGCGTGTTCAGCTATCTCTCTGCCTACCCTAGGCATGTCTTCATAGGTCCAGGCAAAGACTTTTTCATACTTTTTTAATATTCTCTCAAGTTTAATCCTCTCTTTAAGAGTTATATTAGATGCAATTAGGAGTTCTTTAGGATTTTTACTAGATTAAATGATGTAGTATTAATTGAATTAATGTCAAACATATTATGCGTGTCGTGATTATCATTATGCATGATACAATTAGATGAGATATCGCAAAAATAAGCAAAATCATTCATCTTATTAACAAAAGAAGTAGAAACATCATTATCAAATAGTTCTGGTACATATAAAATTTTAGAAAGATCTTTTGAGGATCCTTCTTCTTTTGTCTTGCCTTTCCCCTTGTCTTGAAGCATAGCACTAGTCAGAATTTCTTTTTTGGGTTTCATTTCCAAATTGCCCAAATTAGTCATAACCTCTTTATCCTAAAAATCTGAGGTAGCTCTGACTTCACCTGTGGCCCAATCAAATACATTATTGAAAATTTAGAACCCAAGCATAACCTTCCCCTTTACCATGATGAACTTTGACTCTCTATAGTAACTGACATTCTTTTTAACTCGAACAAAACTTTCTTCTAGTAATGGAATACCCTTTTTCACCTTCTTTGGTTTTGAAGTTTCTATTGTGTATCTTAAACCTTTTCGATCATTTTGTCCTTTTGGATGAATGACTAAGATTAAACCATATAAATCATGTCCTAAACCAGTCCTTGGCAAATAATTCATCTTCTTAAGTATATTTACCACTTTGGCATTATCCTTTTCTTTTTTTGAAAAGATCTCAGCTATGTGGAACCTATTGAAAGGCTGGTTGGCTATCTCGAGCATCAAAACCTAATTTTCCCTTATAGCCCTTATTGTCACTGTCTCACCATCATAGGGGTTCTTAATCATCTAATACAGTGTTAATGGAACCCCTCTTAACTTATGGAACCAAGGCCTTCCTAGCAGCTGGGAGAAATTTGCAAGGATATCAAGCACTGCAAACTCCATATCATCTATGATCACCCCTGTTTTGACCTTGACTTTAAAAGTCTCATACACCTATCTCTTAGTGTTGTTATAGGCTATAATGGTGAGCTTGGACTGAGAGATCATTGAATCTTCAATCCCATATGTGGCTACTACTTTAAGTGGGCACACATTAATTGACGACCCATCATCAACCATTACACTTAATGTGTGCTTGCCATTTACTTCTACCTTTATATACAAAGGATAGTCATGATGACACTTTTCTAGTGGAAGATTAGCATCTAAAAAGCTAACCACTGCATTTTCTTCTCCCTTTACCATTGCCACTAACTCATATGACAATATGGTAGTTAAAACTATTACAGACGTAAGGCCTCAACCACTTTTTATTGATGTAAGGGGGATTGGCACAACAGATCCCAAATTAAAATTTGTGTGAAAGTCTTTTTCAGTTGCTTCATCATAGCACCTTTTTCTTTTTCTACAACTAGGGGAATTAATTCTTTTTCTCTCTCTAGCATTACCTGATTGCTTCGTGTTACTATATTGGCTTCTGCTTCTATGACTAGCTTCTGCTCTAAATCTGACTCAAACCATAAGTCCTGAACTTACTCTTATGGCTTGCTCTCATTCTCTTTAGCCCATATGTTTGTCAAACAAACCCTGACCTATTTCTGCCTTTTTCTCTACTGCTAAGTAGTCATTTCTATACAAGTCCTGCAGCATGTACCATTACAACAATCCTTAATTGACCATGTTGATGGGTGAAGGAACATTTGAATAGGCATCTTAACCCTTCTATCTCTTCTTTAGATTGGGGATCTACCTTGAATCAGTCAAATCTTGAATTTTTTCCCTTAAGGTATGGCAATTATCTATGTCATGGCCCGTATACTAATGATACTGATAGTACAAGTCTAATTTGTGATAAGCTGGCCTTTATTTTTAGCAGGTCTTGAAAGAATAGGTTAAAGTTTCCCTTCTTTTTGGAACTATTTTAGGCAGCAAGGCAATGGTTTACCTAGATTCAAATAGTGCCTTGTCAAAAAGACACTTTAGCAATTTTACTGGTCCCATTTATGCCTTTAAAATTAAGATTTCTTCTCTTATTGAACCCCTCTGAGTTCTTCTGCTCGATGTGCTTTTCTTCCAAATCAATCACTATATCCTTTAGTGATTCCCAGTCTTTAAGCCCTTTTGCTTTTAACCAATCCTTTAAGTATGGGCTAGCATTCTTAATAATCTGATTTGATGTTTCTAGATTCCTCCTTATTTTTAGAACCCTAAACCTCTATATTGTCACGTACTCTATGAAGCTTTCATTGGGTTTTTGTTTAAGCAGTTTGAGTTCTTTTATGGTAACCTTCATATGGGTGCTACAGTCATATTGGTTGATAAAAGCCTCTGTGATTTTGCCCTGGTCTTTTTTAACCTTTTTTTCTAGCCCATGGTACTAGTTAACTGCTCTCTCTTGTAGTGTTAGGCTAAAATAGGCTATTTTAAGCTTCATGTTAAGTTTTGTGCCCCACATGACAGTAGCATACTACTTAACATGAGCCTTAAAATTAGTTGTCCCATTGAACTTAGGTAGGTTTAACATATTAAACTTAGAAGGTAATACTTCCTTACACTCTAGGGTGAGCTTATCTGAGTCTAACCTTTTTCCCATAGTGATAAGTTTGGCCATTGCTTTCATCTTCTCTTCCAATTTCTTCATGGTGGCATGCTCAATTTTCTGGGGTGCAACTAAGTCCTCACAAAAATCAAATTTTAGGTTGAAGTATTTAGCCTTTTTGTCCTTTTCCCCTAAACATGTAGCTTTTTTCTTGGTGCCAATTCCCCCAGAAGTAGCAGTGGTTTTTCCAACTGGTGTGTGACATTCCCTATCAGATACTTGAAGAAACCTGACAAGTGATGCACTTATCGATAGGTTACCCATTATAGAATTTCTCCGAAGATAAACTTCTTAACACTTATGGTCTGTTCTAAAACTCTATCAGATATTGCTTAGATGTCCAGTCTAATTCTTGATCATGCTCATACATTGTCTGATAGACTTAGAAAAACTAATTATAGACAATTTCCAAGTCACAATAAATTGGGCAGCATAATGGCTACCTAGGTGACATACCAAAATTTTTTTTCACTTGTTAAAAACACTTCTATAGGTAAACAATCCATAATCCTCCATCTGAACCCTTTTGGTCCCCTAACAATGGCAACACACATCAGACAGTTATTAGAATCATACACATAGGGCCTCAGGCCTATAGTTATCAAAACCATAAGCAAACCAAACACATATAACACTTGCTTATATACGAGCCATCTATGTTTTATATATAGACCTAGCAGCTTCTAAGCATGTTGACCTAAACCTACAAGATTTACATAAGTGCTACTACTAGAAAGAAAAATAACTTTCTTTACTCTTCAACACTTGTATGGTTACACTGCACGATCATTGAGGTTAGCTTGCTTCTCCTTGTTATCTGCGCACCACAACACTAGTACGATGAGTATAAAACTCAGTAGTGAATTTAAACCATTTAAAATATGCCATATGCATTAACACTCACATGCAAACATAGAATAATGGTCTAGTGTAGTGTGTGAGCAACATGCTAAATGATTGATGCCATTCAGATGATATGTTATATTTTTTCATAATTAACAAAATGCCACTAGGGTTTATTTATTAAAATTACTGTAAAAAATTATCATTAATTAATTTAAGTTTACATTTTTTTCTATTTTAAGTCAATTTTTATAGGCTCGACTAAATAGATGACACTTACAGACACTGGACTAAGAGGGAACTAAAAAATGTGCAGTGGCCCACATTTTGGACCTTGACCACTGCACCGGCCTGATATAGCCATAGGGATCATTTTATAGGAACCTCCCAAGGGGAAAAAGCATTGAGTAACTATGTATAGAGATCAGTCTATAGACCTCCTAAGGGCACTAATCATGTCGAATAATTCCTCCGGGTCTGCCCAACAGACTAGTGTAATGGCCCCTCTAGGGACCTTTGCCGCTACACCAGCATAGTTTGATATATAGTCAATAATGAAGAGTGTCTGCCTTGAAAATTAGTGCAGTGGTTTAATTATGAACCTTGGCCATTGCACTAGCCCAGTCTGATAAACAGACAGTCTAGCAGTTACTAATCCCTAAGTTGACCAGTCAACCCATCTAGTGGGTGTCTAACTAAAAAGGCCACCTGACTTCATTTTAAGCTTATTTCTTTATTGATAATCTTTTTTATAATATTACAAGTTAAAAAATAAATAGTTAAAATTTTTATCAGACAGCCAATTTTTGACCTGGACAGTTACAAGTCATTTTTAGTCCTGTCGGGCAATTATGGGTAAATTTTTTGTCATATTTTAACTCATTTCTAAAGGCATAATTACAAGCATATTAAATCTAGTCTAGCCCATTATTATGGCTCAATTATTTACATGTTAGATAGTTATTTTAATTGCAATCCCAAAATCATTTTTAATGGGATAGTTAGAGGACATTTTACCTATTTGAGATGGCCATTTTAGGTTCATTTTTAGTCCTTTTTCAGTGCCAATTGAACTCATGGTCATACATATCCATAGGCCTAAAGCCAAGCTTAAATAAGTATATAAATTTGCCATACAAATAGCTTCCATGCCAAGTTCCACAAACATCATATGTTAGGTCACTTTAAAGTACAATTTCATGCCAAAAATAAGTCTATTTACAAGTCCACTTTTCATACCATTTTAAGCCACTTTCAAGTTCATTTCTCAATATTTTTCCATCCTTTAAAAGCGTCCCATATGTTATTCATTTCATGCCATACTAAGCATGCACATTCACCTAGATCATGCCATATGAAAAATGCCACATTCATGCCACAATTGTCATGCCATTACACACACATGTGCCAGTTAGGCCATACCTCATTCTCATGCTAATTTACCTTGCAAAGCTCTCAGCCATAAGCCTCAATTTGCCTTACACAAGCTTTTAATCACATTCAAACACACATATACAACATCACACAAGCATGCCTACACACACATTATGCCTTTGCCATGAAAATTAAGCCAACACACACTATGATCATGCCTCGATGACATTACACACACATACATAAGCTTTATTTCACCAATCTTTTTACCTACACCTCACATTCCATTAATGGCAAGCCATATACCATACCATATGCTAACTACTAATGCCATATACTTAGCCTACCCACCAACCAACCTCTCGGTAAAATGAAGGCACACATCAAAACTTGTAATTCTCACCACATACCCATATATTTCATGTATTATACCTTAGAAATCATGCCACATTCACCTTAACAAGCTATACACACACATATACACAAGCATAAAGCTCTTGAACAAAAGGAGGAATTGCCCTTCTATGCATTTCTTCCCTGAAATCAACATTCCTATCATGCTTTACACACAACACTAGCCTAAATATGTAACTAAATCACCAATTCACACATATTAGCCATTAATCACACCATTTCCATATAAGAAACCCTAACCTATCATATACAAATTCCATCATTCATGGCTTAAATGCCTTAAATTCACCTACCTTACTATTAAAGGAGTTGAATGCTTCACTTCAAGCTTTAAAGAGACCACAACATGCCTCACTTCTTCTTTGGCCTTCATACACGCCAACATCCTTTCAAAAATCTACCAAAAATCACACACACCTCCAAATTAAATTCCAACCATATAGATGTTCTTAGACTCATTAAATCCCCTAGGAAATAAATTAAAAAGGGATGAAATACTTACACATCAAAAGTTTCCCTTTTAGTCCTCTTTGATGTACACCTTAAGCTATCTTAAATTTTCTTGCAATTTAGGGACTTCTATGGTCTCTAACACCTTCACAAGTTAATTCCTAACATAATTAGGGGATTTTTGGTGGTAATAAGTAAGGGAAAAGCTTACAAATTGAGTAAAAATGGTTACTTCCAAGCTAAAAATGGCATCGGGACAACAAAGGGGAGAAAGAACAAGAAAGAAAGAGAGGAGAGTGGATGTGGCCAAGTGGCCACTTAGGTGGCAAATAAGGGTTTATATAGGTGGTGAGGTGGCACGGGTGGGCCCCACATGCCACTCGAACTACTTGAAAAAGCTTAGTTTCGATAAAAACTTTAGGGAATTTTAAAAAATACTCAGACCTCTAAAATTATTGTGTTTATTTTAAAAATCCTCAATTAGTCCCATTTAGAGGCTCGTAAAATTTTAGGATCAAATTCCATCGACAAGACAATTAACCAGCTACCTCGATTTATGTGCAAAACCCCAAAATTAAGAAAATTTGCAAATGACCTCGAAATTCAAAAATTCTTTCGCCAATAAACTCAAGGAAATTTTTAACCTTAAGGGTATGTGTTTGTGTCCCTTCCTTTCTGAGGCCGGTCAAATCGAAACAACTGAAGACTCAACTTAAATCTCACTCGTCGAGTCTCAAGAAGGAAATTAGAGGAATTCTAAGCCATTCCTATTTGATTAGCCTAGAAAGAGCGAGTTGGGCACTATAAGGTAGGAGTCACCACCCAATTGAAGTTAGAAAATACCTTATGGGGCTAAAACCAGAGTGGTTCAAAACCCTACTATTATTTATACCTCAAGTTAATATGAAAATTTGATTTGAATTTATAATATTATTCTTTTTCTCAAGTGGGTTTTACAATTAAAGTAAATCACATATTCATGTGGAAAGAATCACAAAAACATATTTACAAAAAAAAAGAATAAAGTGTTTGAAGTTAAAATATCATACATGAAATTGGGTAATTGATTGTCTTGATAACTTTAGTTCTCGTATGCCAATTTGAGAAAACAAATCTTATTATCATCACTTTTATTAAGAAAAATCAAAATTCATTTTTTTAACAAAACACGAATTAATTAGGTACAAAATGATTTTAATTATTTTTACAATGTGTAAAAATCATTTTCTACCTATTACAACATTCATGGAATATATAGGGAAATAATTAGCAAAAAAATAAAGAAATAGATTACAAGATAATTATCTAAAATAAATTCTAACTAGATGGAAATAAAAATAAAATTACATTTTGAAATATCCTAAAATACAATCTAAAAAAACGAGCGACAATAAAGAGAATAAGCAAAAGAAAATAAAGAGTAAAAAAATGAAAACAATAGCAAGAAAGAAATAAAAATAAAAGGCCAGTAAAAGGCTACTTCACCAATTTTAAAGAAGTGACAGAAAGAAAGGATAATCAGGCCCCAATAAATCAAACAACTCGTATCACAATAAGATTAAAATGTTAGTATGCGAAGTAAAATGGACATATGAATAGAAATAAAATGAAATAGACAGTCGAATAAATACAACAAAAATATTGTAAAAATAAATTATCACATCTAACTGGTAGATGGATAAAAAATAAAGAAAAAAATAAAAGAGATAGATAGACAAAGGGTTGGTCAACCTATCATGTATATTTGCCTTAAAAAAAGATCTCGACAAGATTGGTAAATTGCATAAAAAATCTTTTAAAATTACAAAAAATGGTGTTTGAAAAGTGTTTTTTAAGTTTCTGATACACATATTTTGAGAAAAGGACCTCCCTTTTGGAAAAATCATTTTAGAATTTACACACATTTCCCGATGCAAAAAACGACCATTTTAGAGGTGAAAATGGCCGTTTTTAAAGGTGAAATGGTAGTTTTCCCCTCTATAATGGTCTTTTCAGTAAAATGGCCATTTTGGCAAGCAAAAAGGCCATTTTTCACAAAACGGCTATTTTCCTTGCGAAAACATAGAAAACAGTCAGTTTCCTTCTGGAAACGGCCCTGTTTTAACAAAATGGTCATTTTTCTCTTGGAAACAATAGTTTTAAATTTATTTATTTATTTTAAAAGAAAACTCAGAGATCTTCGAACCGGATGTTAATATCCCTATTTATTAGGATTTTTGTCCTTTCATCATCATTAGGCAGTCCAAACATGGAAGCCCTAAAAACCTAGTGTCTACAGTTGCCCCTAACTTTGGGGAGGTGACTATAAGGTGTGTGAGGTGACCCAAAGTTAAAAAAATGAGGAGATATGTACCTTGTGAGGTGTCTTTTTTATAGGTGCTCTGAAATAGAGTCATTGTGACTAAATTTGATGGGATCCGGGCAGTGCTGGAGACATTGCACCCGAAGTTGATTTTTTTATTTTAAACAGTGCTGGAGACATTACATCTAAAGTTGATTTGGTTTAGGTAGTACTTAAAGACATTGCACCTGAAGTTGATTTGGTTCAGGTAGTGCTTGGAGACATTACACTTAGATTCGGGCAGTGCTGGAGACATTGCACTCGAAATTGATTCGGGTCGGGTAATGCTTGGAGACATTGCACCTAGATTTGGGTAGTGCTGGAGACATTGCACCCGAAGTTAATTCGATTTAAGCAGTGTTTTAAGACATTACACTTGAATTTAGGTAGTGCTAGAGACGATGCATCCGAAGTTAATTCGGTTCAAGTAGTGCTTTGAGACATTGCACCTGGATTCGGGCAGTGCTAGAGACTTTGCACTTAAAGTTGATTTGATTCAAGCAGTGGTTGTAGACATTACATTTGAAGTCTACTTAGTTTAGGCAGTGCTGAAGACATTGCAATCGAAGCCAATTTTTTTCTTTTAGACAGTGCTAGAGGTATTCCATCTAAAGTTGACTTGATTTAGGCAGTGCTTGGAGATGTTACACCTGAAATTGATTTTAGAGAAAATTTTATTGATGATAAGTCACCATTCTTGCCCCCTATAACTCAGTAAATGGTGCTAGACTGATGTTGGTTCATTATTTGTGATGTTGCATAGAAGATTTAGCTTGCCCCCTATGCAAAAAAAAGTAGGTGAAATGTGTTAGTCATTAGAGATCATTGGCAACATGGATGCATGTTATGTGTGAGTGCATCTTAGATTCATGTCACAGCTTTATTATATGGAAATTTTTTTTGTCATTATGAAGATTGCCCTTTAAAATAAAATAAAAGTACGTGACATAAATGATTTTTTCATAAGCAGTCTACTTTTCAAAGCACAGTCTTTAGTCTCTTAATGCTACTATATACAATGATAGATTAAAAAAAAAGATATAAGGAGTGTTAAAGCTTGAGTAAATGTCTTAAGGCATAGAGTGACTGGATCTCAGTTTCAACTGAACATAATGATATATGCCGTGCAGGTATCCTTGATCCTTGTGTCCAAATCACATTGTTGCATTGCCACCACTGCTAGTTCGATCTTGGTATAGCTTCTCATTGATTTGCCAAGTCTCATGTAAAGTTAGCTCCTGTTGATAAAGGTAATAGCAAAGAGGCACGTGAAGTGCTTAGCCTCCTCACGATAGGGCCAGTTGAAAATTACCCTATGTTAAAGCTCGGGGTAGTGTTTAGGCTTGCTTTATTGGCATCTTGAAGTTATTTATGGCTTGAGAATTGATCATTTTCACCAAAGAGTAAATAGCTATTTTGGGCTTCTGGTTGATTAATGTGTGTATAGATCTTGAACATATCTCTTCCATAATTTGCTTTGCTTCCTTTTCATCCAAATAACAAACTTTTGCCTTTGTGTGCCATTGGATTTAGAGGGTTGCTCCTAAAACCCAATCTATTTTGATGTGGAGCAAAAGCATATGTATGTTGTATGTATGTTCAATGCATCTCTAAGTCCAAACGCTTATGCAAATACAAATGTCTATAATATATGTGTATACTTAAGATGAAAATTGAATGTATGATTTAGATGTGAGTATCTACTGCGTGGAAGGGTGAGTATGTGGATAGGTATGCCTACTTTTATGAAGAATGAATGAATGATACACCCTTATAAATGTATGCATGTATGTACAAGCCTAATACATGTGTGAATGTGTATGTTTGCAACCATG
>CANXYI010432844.1:0-13089 GCA_948208565.1 Hura crepitans | reverse complement strand
TTATAAGTATGTGTGGTGAATTTAGTGGAAAAATGCATATATGCATGATTTCTTGGCATGGCCGAGACATGTACAAGGCTTGTCATAGCTTGCTAGGTGTGGTATGGTATTGTATGTGTGTGTAAGAATGGTATGGCATTTTGAGCAAGGAATGTATAATGTGAACTTGGCATGAGATAGGTGAATATGTGTGCATAATGAGATATGAAAATGGATAAGTGTTAGTAAGACATTTGAGGTTAAAGTGTAATTGAAAAAGGGATATAAAAATGGCTTAAAATGACTTGGTAAAATAGAATTAAAATGAGACCTTAAATAGCTTATAATGTCCCCTAAATTATGAACATTTTGTGAGGGTCCTATGAAATGAGTTTGAAGCCTCTTTTAAGGCCATTTGGTATGTATAAGTTGATGTGGCTTTAGGCTTATGGAAATAGATAAAAATGGGTGCAATTAGCATAGGAAAAGGATATGACATATGCATATTTTGGACCTATAATTATGTATGCAAAACATAAAAATGACTTATAACAGTCTAGAAAAAATGACCAAAAAACTTATACATTGTAAATAGTTGTGAACATAGACATAAATGGAATTAAAATGATGACTTAGAATAGACTTAGAATGGACTTAATTATGCCTAAGAAAGTGACTTAAAATGACTTAGAAAAATGAATTTATAACCGTCTATTTTTCACTTATAAATATTATAATATGATGATTAGAAAATAAATGGACATAAAATAAGGTCAGATAGCCCATTAGTTAGACACCTACTAGATGGGTTTATCTATTAACTTAGGGATTAGTAGCTGTTAGATAATTACTATGATTTTTTAGATATTAGGAGGTCTACAGATTGATCTTTATTATCCTTTAAAAGTGTTTGATGTTGATGATTATTTGGATATTAGGAGGTCTACAGACTGATCCTTGCTATCCACTGAAGTTTCTTATTTTGATTTTTTAGATATTGAGAGGTCTAGGGATTGATCCCTGCTATCGATAATGTGGTTGGTGGTTTATTTGTTTGAGATATTAGGAGGTCTATGGAACTAATCTCTGCTATCTCTTGTCTAGTATTGAGAGGTTTAAGTGAGCTCATCCTTGCTATCAAGCTAGGCCAGCATAGCGATCGAGGTCTAGAATGTGGGCCACTGCACAACTTTTCAGTTCCCTCTTGGTCCAATATCTTAAGTTTAGTCTATTTAGTTAGGCCTATTAAATTTAAATTGAATTAATATAGAGACCTGATTAATGGCAATTTACTGAACAATTAATTTATTTAAAATTATCGACATTATTGTAATTATATGAAATTAAAACTAATTTAAATGGGAATTAGTGCCTTTCATGAAGTTAATCACTGCATTGCATTTATAGCCTATTATTGCATTTGAGTGCCTACAAATGACATGATTTTTTTACTGCATTAGATTTGCCATTGAGTTTTATACTCAGCATACTAGCCTTGAAGATCGCACAATGTATCTGCAAAGACTTTGAAGGGTATGTAGAGTCTTTTTCCTTTGTTTTGTTAAGTTAACACTCATAAAAAATACTATAGGTTATGGGTGCAGCATGCTTAGAGCCTACTTATATCTGTATATCAAAAGGATGAATGGCTTCTTTTATGATTTCTGATAACTATAAGCCTGAGCCTTGTGTGATTGTGATGTGTTATTGAAGTTTGATGATGTTGACTAGGGGACTAGAAGGGTCTAGAAGGAGGTAAAATGATTATGTTATTGTTAGAAGTGCTTTTACAAGTGAAAAAATTTTGGCATGTGACCTAGGTAGCCATTGTGCTACCTATTTTTCTATAACATGTAGAATGTCTAAAAAATTTGGTTTTCTAATTCTATTAGACCACATATGAACATGTTTAAGTGTTAGACTAAAAACTTAAGTAATATCTAATAAAGTTTGAAAATAGCCTATAAGAGTTTAGGAGTGCACACCTAATAAGTGACCTGGTAGGAAGTGCATCACCTATCAAATTTCTTAAGTAGTCTAGTAGGGGTTGTCTTAAGCCCATATGAACCTCTTAATAGCCAAAGTGTGCAAGGTTTGAATCTAAAACCTCAAGAGCTACATCCGCCATACCATACAATCAAGTGATGATCTATATGGACCAAAGCCTTTAGGAGTTGCTAACTTCTTAGTTGACCGATCGACTTATCCAATAGGTGGTCTAGCTAATATAGGCTATTCCCTATTCTTCTTTTAAGTCTATCATTTAATCATTACCATTTTATTATTTCATGATTCATTTTATAATACATAAGGTCATATACATACATTCTTCTTAACCATTACTTTAGCCATTCAAATGTTTTTCAACTGTATTTTATTTCACTGTTATCCTCGTAATAATATGACATGAAACATCATATTAATAGGTTTTACTTAGCTCATTATAGTTTCATGCATTACTACACCTAAGTATGCCTAATAATCAAGACACTAACCCTTTTCCTCATTATGCCATTCCTTGCCACTATATACATACATTCTAACTATTGTCAATTCATTATACCACTTATAATTACCTTACATTATTTAAGCTTATAAAAGTCTTAATCTAGGTTTAACTCACACTCACCCATGTTTTTTTTTTCCATGCACAACATTTCACCATCACGTCCAAGGGCACAAATGCACTAATTCACCTCAATTGTGCATGTTACTCATTACTACTATTGATTAACTCATTCATTGTTCCATTACATGCCATTGCTCACACACGCACACATATATACACCAAGCCACACCATTCAACCATACCACTCTCACACATATACACATTAATTTTCCACCATTTCTTCATGCATTTATGGTTATTTTACATGCCTCATCTCATGCACATAGTTACTATGCACATACATATCCATATACACATGAAACACCATTTCAATACACACCATACATACTTGAAATGCCCGCACACAGAACACACAATGCATTTTTCATTAAATTCACTTATAGCAGGCTTTAGAGCACTGCAATTTTAGTTCTCAAGTCTTGTCTTGCCTTTCCTCTACCAACTTTTTCTCTTTTGTTACAACATAATAGGGTTTTTTCTTATAAAAATCAAACAAAATCTACACATCTCTAAATTAAATTCTATCTACATATTCATCATTTACATCTCAAATACTACCTAAAAAAATAAGAAAGCTTAAAGAAAACCACTTACACATAATATGGTCACTATTCACCAAGTGACAAAATCTCTTAAAACAAACAACTCGTTAGGTTTTTCTCAATATATCTATGCTCAAAAGATTGTAGAGGCCAAGATAAGGGGTTAACTTAAAGAAATATCTTGAAATTTTAGGGTGGAATGAAGAAAAAGTGAGGTATGTGTTTGTGTAAATGGCATTGGCTAAAGAGAGGGGAAGAGGGGAGGAAGACAACTCTCACACACTTGGCACATGTGACACATCTCCCTTTTATATTAAGAGGTTGGATGGCCTAAATTCCACATGGTGATCCGACAATCCATATTAATCCTATTTATGTTTTAAGTTTCAAAAACACAAGTTTAATGTTTAATGCCTCTAAAATTAAATCTTTTAGTGCTAAAAGTTCTCAAAATTCTTAATCAAGGGACCCTTAAAATCTTGGGTCCAAAAGCTAAAGGAAACATAGGTAACTATTCATTCGTGTATTTAGGAAATTTAGTTAAAATAGTGAATGACCTAAAAAAATTCTAGTTTCACCACCATTAGACTCATTAGAATTTTTGACCTTCAGGTAATGCTATTTCTAGGTTAGTTTGGGCATACCCTAACCATTTCCTAACTTAATGCAAACGTAAGTCACTATTCACTAGTTCTCGATAAGAAAAATTTTATTGGTTCAGTGATAAGTGCTACTTATTTCACCTATCCATGTTTTATGACTAGTACTCTCCCTCGACCACCTCAGTGTGACCAGATTGCATGAAAACACTATTTACACCTTAAGAGGTACTATTCATGGAATTGAGTTTCTCGAGCGTTACACTAATACTTTCTTCTCATAAATCCAAATTAATTTTTTAGGTCCCAATGCTCAATTCAAACTCTAAAATAATTCCTTCCAAATTCTTAAAATTTTAGGGTCATTACAAGATTATTATATAATTTTGAGGAGGGAAAAATATGAAAACACAACCTTGATCATTCGCAACTTACTAGAAAGCTAATGGATGGATATATTTACCTTATAAAATAAATTGAGGACCTCAAATCTGAAGTACTTAGCGAATCTTTACAAGCAAAGTGTTAGTCACTCAAACTTTATTGCATGCATAGATAAGATATATGTTGATTTTCAATGTTAGATGATTAAATGTGTTTTTGACTATTAGTATGATGATTAGAGTAAATAACTTATAGAAAACTGAATAAATAAAAATACACACTTTCTAAATTTTTTCTCTACTAATCTAACTCTAACAAATCTAAAAATAAGTCCACTGATATTCTTTTGTAAAACTTATAACTATTCTTTCAAATATTTAAAAAAATAAGAAACAAATAAGTTAACAAAATAAAGGATAAGACCAAATTTTTTGTTAAAAAATGTGAAGTGGTACAAAGTTATCCCTAATATTTTTAGTTGAACGCCCTATTCATTAATATTTTACTCCTTATTTTGCCCTTGTTTGTAATGAAACACTAATTTAATTTAGGGAAATCTAGTTATATACCGTGTGGCTTATCACATGTTTAGGTTAAGGTTCAAATTTGTACAATTTACCTTAAAGTTTATGCAATACTACAAAGTTAACCTTGCATCATAAAAAAGGTATAAAATAGCCATTACATTTCTTTTAAAAGAATGACTTACCAATTTTATCTTTATTAGATTTTTTTCTTTTATGTACAAATTAATAGATTTTATTACTCTCTCTTTATATTTCACTTATTCTTAATTTGCATTGTAAGTTTCCAAGTATTTATATTCAACTACAATTGTAACTCTTTTTTACCTAATACACACTAGCATTGGATAAGGTAGAGCTTTACCATAAACTCTAGTGCCTATGCTATACCATGAACTCTAGTGCCTATCTTCCTATACATTCATGTTTATTATATAATATTTACTGCTCACTCTATTATTTACATGTACAAAGTAGTTTAACTTTTGATTAGCATTTACATTATCAATTAATCCATTCAATGGTTCTCAAAGTGCAAACATGCATAACACAAACTTAACAAAAATGAGTTCCATTCACATACTGAATCTTATCATAATATCCACAAATCAAAAGTCAATCAAAAAATAAAATCACTCCTTAACATCCTAACAAAAAGAGCTAAAGCAAAATAACAAATCTCAAACATAAAATCTAACATAGTTTGAGAGAAAATTTTGAAGTTTACAATCCATTATTCAAAGGTAACAAATGAACATCCAAAAAAGTGAAAGCTAAATGAAAGAATACATGTTTAATGGTAGTCCACCAATTATTGTGAATCCACAAGTTGGCCTTCTTCTAACAACTCTCCTCTACTAGTGTCTATACATGGCAAACAAACGCACTAAGTAAATCTTTGCTTATTGGTGTATAATTAATTTTAGATAACTAATTATTTGTCATCGCCACACAAGCACATAATAATCAACATAATCATTAAGCTTACCATTCATGAATATAAACATACGATCATGTACCACACATGGTCAAAAGTTATATAATATATCACATGATCACCAAGTGAGATACACATTATGTACTTACCATAAGCTTACCTCATCAGGAGCATCATTTAATCTTTACACAAAGCAAGTATATATGTGTGTGCGTGTATATACACACACACACACACACACACTAACATAGAGTTAAAATTTCATAGCATCATATAACATTCATAAATGCAATTATTCATGTAACTCTTTAATCTTACCTTTGTTAACATTCAAGCTTCTTTTCAATGCCTATAGTATGCCAAGACTACTACATAAATTGGATAATGGGTTTAATAGTGCTCAATGGAGCTTAATATTATAATGTCTTTAAAGGAGTTTAATTAATTATATAGTACTCAATAGAGCTTATGCAATTGTACTCATATGAATGCATAATAGTTCTTAAATAGAGCACTACATTCTTATGACATAATAAAATAACCTCTGTGGTCTAGATACAAAACTAAATCAAAGTTATTGTAATACTACTTTGTTTATCCTATTAGAATGCTAAATAATCCAAATGCTAATACATATTGGTCGAAACTTACTTGGGCACTTATTTCACATGTTCAATATTTTTATCATCAACATAATCATAAATTCCATTTAACTCATATGTCAAAATTCATTCAAGTGTCTCAACATATGAATAAAATTTCATAAACTAAAGTGTACATTTCATCCTCATATCCAACCCATAGAAAATATTCACCATAGCATTCACTTTTTATCATCTAATTACATATTCTATTTTAGTCTTAAGCCTTAATCACAATTATCATATTTATAATGACCCAAAAATTTTGAGTTAATGAATAACACTTTTCAATCTATGAATAGTGCTCTTGAGCCTACTTGGGGCATGAATAGTGCAAAATCAAATTTTTGGAAATACAATTCATGAATAGGGCATGGTTAAAGTATGAAATTGAAATAAGGTCATTTTTGGTTGAAAAAATTGAAATTAAAATTCAAGTAACAAATAAGCAAATAAGACAAAATAATGAATAATGCCAGATTTAAAAAGTGATTAATTAAGCTAAATAAATGTTTTATGAAAGGATTAAATTAAGAGTGATTAATAGATAATTAAGTTTAGTTAAACAAAAATTTTGGATTAGTGAAGGCCATAAGATGTTGCCATATGGCATTATCTTGGCCTTCCTTCTCAAAATATCAAAGGGAGAGTTTCTTTTGTTAAAAAAAGACAAATCTTTTTTTTTTTTGTTTTCAATTTCTCCTTTTCTTGTTGTTCAAACATACCTCCCTCCCATTTCTTTCATCTTTCTTTGCAAATTAACCAAGTAAACTGAAGATTCTCACTTGAAATCTCAGGGAATCAAGTATAAGGCTTGGGTCAAGAAGAATTATGATGAAAAAGAAGTGTTTAAGTGGATTATTTTTAAGATCCATATATGGTAAGTGAGCTTTAATCTCTCTCCTCTTTAATACTTTCATGATTATTAATGAGTGAAGTTGTTCGGGTTGTTGAAAGCATTGATTTGTATTATGGTTTTAAGTGGTTGAAGCATGAGTGCATATTTAGAGAGTGAAAGCTAGTATGGGCCAAAATTTTTTGAAGTGGAATGGAAGTTTTGTTCTTGAATTTAAAGTCAAGAAAAATAAGAAATAGAAGAGTTTGAAAGTCTTGAAAGGTAAGTGCTTTCATAACATAGTTAATTCTCTTTAAATATCTTAAGTTTGGGAGTTAGGGTTTAAAAAGATATTGAGCATTTTAGAGTTAGATTATATATTATATAATTGGTTACCTATGGGATATTTGTACATGATAGCATAAGAATAAGTAAAACTTTAGTAATGTTAGCTAGTAAGCCAAAAACTAATAGTGGTGTATCTTAATGAAATTCTCAAAGGTGAATGGTATATTGTGTATTGATTGTTAATTTCCTTGAAGGAATGCATAATGAAAATTAAAATTTTTAAGGAACTTAAATAGTGATAGGACACTAAAAGTTTTGAAAGTAGATATGAACAATAGAAATAGCTAAAAAAATTTATCGTTATTTGTACACAAGTGTCTTTTTTTCTATTCACTTTATTTGGTTGTCGCAAACCATAGTGATCTTGTGACACCCTTTACATGTTCTGTACATTAGACCTGAATAAGGATTGACATATAATCAATATCCAAACTACACTATATGAAAAACCATAGAAGAATTTAAAGCTTTTTTCATATTAAAAACATAATTTACATGTTTAATTTGATAAAAAAACATGAATTATCAAAAACCATTTTCGAGTAAACTAATTGCAGTCCCTGTGTCAAAAATTCGGTAGCATAATGATTGTACCAAGACATTATCCTAAATAGTAACCTATCAAAATAAGCACCTTTATAATTTCTCAATACATCCTAACAACTCCTAGGTCTATCTGACATTCTAGGACTCATCGCAAATCAACATAAAATAAAACAACATTCCACAACACAACACAAAGCATGCAATCTTATAAAAGCTTTTAAAGAAGAAGAATTGAAAAGTTGGTTTAATAAGTTTTACAAAGCATAATTACATATCACAGATTAGGCCTAATCCCTTATTTTATACAAGAGTGCTATCTAATAATTACATCGCTAACATTATACAAAAGAAATCAAAATACCCAAAAAATAAGGTAGCTTTTTGATTTTCTATGATAGGGAGGCTTTAACTCTAATTTTTGTTCCTTTAACCTATGCATCACAAATCAACATGATGCGCTAAGCTTTTGCTTAGTGGTGAATCCAACATAATATGCATTTTATCCCATGCAATAATACAATACACACAAATTTACATTTTTATAAAAATGGCAATAAGATAAAAAAAATATTATAACCACATCAACACAACTCAATAATTACATCATTCATGCCATTACAGTCTAAATTAGCATTTTAAAACAACTATCATAATAAGAATCTTTTAGAAAATTCTAATGCACATAAATAAATATTTAAGCCTTTATTGACTTTTAATTTATTTTACATGCCCACACTTATAAGACAACAAGCTAAACTGGATAACAAGCCTAAGATAATGCTTAAAGGCATAAGATATATGTACCTAAGGGCACCTAAAATAATTGTGACACCCTCTACCTATTCTGTACATTAGACCTGAATAGAGAATGTGCACGCATATCGCTATCTGAGTTCGCAACCCAAAAAACCCAATTAAATAAAAAATTTTATTAATTAAATGATTTCTTGACTTAAGGAGTTGTAAAAACACTAAAAACCATTTGGCATCCTTTATGAGGCAACTAATGGGATCATAGTGTGAAAAATCCATTAGCATAATAGCTATACTAGGACACTTTCCCAAATAGTAAACCTATTAAAAACACTTATAAGACAATATACATGTCAACACAACTCTAATTGGGTCCTCCTGACCCTCCAAACATCATCAAAACAACACAAAGCCTCAAGCTCAACACAAGCAACATTCTCACATGTAACATTAAGAGATATCATCAAGTCATGCAAGAAATATAAAGCTTTTGAAATAAATACAATTTAATTTACAAAATCAACTCAAGTTTATATATTAGGCCTAATCCCTCTAGATTCATAAGAGTATCACTATCTATATTTACATCATCATCATTTTACAAAATGAAACAAAAACTACATAAGAAAGGTAGTCTTTGTGTTCTACAGTGGGGTAGAAGCCTTGACTCTAACCTACTGCTCAATTACCTATACATTGCAGGCAAACCATTACGTTAAGCTTTTGCTTAGTGGTGTAATCACTTCAACATGAATATGCTAATAATATCATGCAATTATTCATTTCATTTAAATATTATAACTATTATCAATGATATGTATACAATATGGTTCATAAACAAATAAGCTTTTTTGATATACATGCAAGTCACAAAATATGCATATCCCACATTATATCCATACATATAGCATAACTATCATCAACATGAATAAAATAAGTTATAAGCTTAACATGCTCATTTATCTCCTCACAATAAGCATATAAACATTTAAGTAATTATAGAAAGCTTAACAACATACATTACATGTTATAGCCTTGTAGTTATGCATTAATAACATTATCAGTTTCATAAGCATCTTTATACCACATTATCATTTTAAGGTCTTTATATTATTTAACAAATTCCTATATCAAAGAGACAACTATCAAAGGATAGATAGTGGATATCATTGGCTCAAAGGCACTCGCACTAGTAGGTACGTAGACATTGGCCCGTAGACACTTGTATCCGAAGATATATAGAAACATCAGCTTATCCGCACATGCATTTAAAGATACATGGAAACATTGGCTCATAAGCACTCACATCCAAGGATACGTAGAAATATTAGCCTGTAAGCACTCATGCCCATTGGCATATAGAACATAGGCCTATAGGCACTCATGCCTATCAACACGTAGATTAGTGACCCTATAGGTCTCATACTTAAAAGTAAGCTAGTATCTATTAAAAATCCTAATTGACTAGTTAACCTATCCAAACTAGGTTTTATAACTATATAGGCATCAATAAACTCAACATATTATATCATTTAAGCCATTTATATATTTTACACCATATCACCATATGATTCATCTCATTTGCCATTTTGCATAGTAGCAAGGCCTAAAACATATGCCCATAGCATAAATCACATAACCATATCATGTAGCCAACTTAGGCTTATATAAGCTCATTACCACCGAAAGGTCATATTACCTAGGTGTAATTGCTCAAACAAACACATATAATATCACATGCATTCTCATGCTTGAACATATACACCATTCGGCCCATTTAAGCATAAGACCTTTAATATATGTGCACAACCCTTTAATAGCTTTATTAAAACATTATAATGTCATAAAACACATATATGCAACTTAGTTCTCATTAATACATCAATATGCCATTTAAAGCACCAGTAGGCCTTATATGGCCATAACATACCTCATACATGCACTTCTTGTAATGCTCATGATTTGAGGCTTCGTGAATAGTGCCATAGGGTCTGAAAAGTGTGCCTAGGTTGTTGAGTCACTTGCATATGTTGAAATTTAAAAATTTAGCCGAACCAATAATTCATTTTAAGTAGTAAAGAATGCATTTATGCAATAAAAATTTTTTGGGTCGGGATTGACTCGGGATGTGCCTGGATGGATTCGAAAATAGTGGACCTTGCAGCTAAACAATTCCACTGGATCCACTAGTGAAATAATTTTTAAATTCTAAGGTCATTTGCAAATTCTCAAAGTTTTTAAGGTTGGCATGCAAATTAAGATAGTCTGAAACCTATCTTATCAATAGAATTTGGCCATGAAAAACTAAGAGTATATAAAGGGGATTAAAATATGAATTTTAAAATGAACAGCATAATTTTTTGAAGTCCAAGTGAATTACTATGAAATTTTTAATTTTGCCAAAAAATTGAGATTTTTTTAGGATTTTTGGGAAGTGTCGGGACCACCCTTGTCATGTTAAAATGGGACCCACACTATGCCAAGTGGCCAAGTGTCAAACCTCACTTGACATGTGGATTTCCACTTGAAATTAAGAAAAATCTTCTTCCTCCTTTCTTTGTAGTTACCGATGCCAAGAGATAATTGATCTAGCATAACTTTTTCATCGCTTCACTAAAAATGATGATTCTAATTGCTAAATTCAGTTTTGACTATTAGGCACCATTAGGAAAAGGAATTAGGCAAAAAGGACTTCTCAATTGGGAGATAAAATTCATCAAAAGTCACTGGTTCAGACAGTCTAGAATGCTAACTCTTAGGTGAGTTCATGGCTATTTCTCCTCTATTTCTTAGGGCTTTTGGCTACCATTTGATGTTGGATCATGCCTAACACCAGTGTGATTATGTGCGTGAGGTGTTTGTGGCAATTGGATGGCATATTAATGTCCACATAGAGGGAGGAATGTCACCATTGATGCTAGATAGTTTGGTGTTCTTATGGATTCAAGGGACTTCCATCACTTGTAAGTGAATTTAAGGCATTTCTTTCATGTAATGAGTTGATTGAGGTGATGAACAATAGTTTAAGATGGCTGGAAAGTTGAGCTTTTAAATAATTACTTCAATGTGAATGCTAATTAAATGGTGACTTAGTGAATTAGGGAATAAAGGTTCAAAGAACATAGAAATTTGGCTTTAGTTGCTTGTTGATTTTGGTGTGTATGGGTGTTCGGATGGAATATATGATGTCTAAGGCATGAATTATGATTTACTTGGCATGTTAGAATGAGAATTATGGTAGTGGTGGTTAGAAAATGTTAGGAGAAGTATTTTTAATACTTGTACCCGAGAGCTACCATGAATAATTTCTAAGTGTGATATTTGATAAAGAAATTGTAAGCATATGTAACCTATGAGAATTGGTTTAAAATTGGGTATGTATGTGTGTATTTATGTTCATGGCATATATGTGTGGATGGATATTGATATATGGTGGAAAGGAAATGGAAGTATGCATAATTTTCCTTGATAACCTGAGAGCATGTTAATGGCAATATGGCATGTAATTAAGCTTATTGAAATGTTATGTATATAAATTATAATGGTTAAGACAATTGGCTTATAATAACCTTAAATTGAATAATGTATATGGTATAATGATATTTTAAATAGGTTTGAGAATGTTTCTCTAAATGACTAAAAGGGTTGAACTAAAACCTATGGTAATGGCCTAGAATAAGTGCTTAAAAAGGACTTGAAATGCACTATGATAAATGAATATAAACTTATACCTTTGGGGATAGATTTGAGATATAAGTATGAATGGCAATTATGCCTATTGTTTTGGCCTTAGAAGTGGCCTAGATATGATTGGCTTTAGGCCTATGAATGTGCTTAATAAGATGTTGAAAATTGTGCCAAAATTGGACTTAAAATAGTCTTAGAAATGTGTCTTGAAAAGTGGCTGAAATGACCTGTAATTATCCAGTTGACCATTACCTGAACCAAAAATGTCACTAGATAAAAAGTGTTAATTTCCTGAGAATTAATGCTATGATAAACTATAACATATTAAACCTTGTATATTGGCAATAATAGAACTTAATATTAAATTGGGATTTTTACCCAGTAGAGCTAAAATGTGGCTATACTAGATTGGCTGAAAAATAAATTGTGCAATAAAATTTATAACTATTTGTTATTGCAACTTAAATATTATAAGATCTCTTTTGGTCAATAAATGGACTTAAAATGAGCTACTTGGCACATTAGTTAGACACCCACTAGATGGGTTGACTAGTCAACTTAGGGTTTTCACAGCTACTAGTTGTTTAAAGTTCAGGAAGTCAATCTTTTTTGTGGCTGGGGAGGCCTAAGGGCTAATCTCCATTATGTTACACAGATGTTATTTATTTATATTTGGAGAGGCTAC
>CANXYI010432820.1:0-16305 GCA_948208565.1 Hura crepitans | reverse complement strand
TAAAATCGGTAAAAAGCAACAATTCTATATCATCTCCAGCATCAACCATCAACCTGGATCTTTCTAGTCCTCATCTCATATCAATCTCCCAAATAGTCATATGCCAATATATAATCTCAACCACACACACATGTAAGTCATCAAATATAGCTTTTATAATATAGGTTTACATCGTAACATTCCACATCATAATACATATCACAACATTATGGTCCTATTATGTTTACATATGAGTACTAACTACTTATAATATTACATCACACTATAAAACAAAAATACACTAAAATAATTGTTAATAACTCCTCTGCACTGCACTATTACTGTTAAAGCTAGCTATAACTATTTATCTAATACATGCACATCAAAAAATATGATGTGTAAAGGATAAAGCTTAGTGGTGTATTCAATAAAAAGTGCTTACACATATATACACATAAATTCACGTTAAGCATGCAATGCCATGAAGTTATAACACATTAAATGCACACACATTGTTATACACACTATTAACTTGTATACATTTACCACGTTACCTTAATCTAGTCATATCTTATACATTTTATTTCACATTTATCAAGACTTTTATTCATTTAATAGTGCACATAATTTCTCATCTCTTAATTAACAGAGTAGCACATATTTGACAAACACAAATCCCAATACTAGATATCAAGATCATGATGTGCAGTGGCCCACATTTTAGACTTAATGGCTACTACACCAATATAACAGGTCATCATAATTATGTAGTGATCCATTTAAACCTCTCTGTAGCTGCCCCTATAAGAAATTATGTAAAATTGTTTTGTTGGACTAACCAATAGCTACAGCTATATAAATTAACATTATATATCAATATATAATGAATTATAACAATATATAATATGTGCATGTGCCGTGGCCCAAATAGACCTAATAGTGGTGGCACTCGCATGAAAGTAATGTCAAATGTTTAGTAGCTACTAACACCCTAGTTGACCAATCAACCTATCTAGTAGGTTGTCACACATATATAGGCTTTCAACATTTTACTTTATATGATTTTACGTTACATGATCTTTATGCATAACACATAATCATATTTATATATTTCATTATGTCATTGATACCAATATGATCCATACATGTTTCTTGTTTGAAGACTTATATTCAACAATTATTCACACAATGCAACTTATGTTTCATTACACCTCGCATGTAACCTATACATGTACACACAAAAATGCACACACATAACAAACATACAATGTAACACATTTCAAACACATTGCATTCCTTTCCATCAAACATTATTATAATATTGCATTCTTTTCCATCAAAAATTACTCTAACATGATTAATTATACAAATGTAGCTCAATTATATGTATTTTACCCATATTGTCCCAAATTACCATTTTGCCCTTTTTACACACAACATTTGGTCATGTATACATTTCATCGATACACTTATTTTATCATTATTTCTCCATATTTTTCATTTATTTAGCATATATTAAACCTTATTATACAATAAAAAAAATACTTTAGAACCATTTAAACAACTAAACTTACAACTTCTATAATAAGTCTACAAACAAAAAATGCAAAGTGTGCACATATTTTACTAATTGCACTTATAAAGCGATTTCTCTATGTCCTGAATAACACTTTATTGCTTCTCTTTACCCTTAGCTTCCCTCTCTTCCACTTTCTCTAAGTTTAATAATAGGTAATAGGTTTGAAATTTTCATTAAAAAAATCTACATGAATCTAAAGTAAAAATTAACACCCATACCATAATTTTGAGCACCCATAATATCATAAAAAAAATATTGGAATCGCAAAAATATGCTTACCTTGCTTTTGGATTTTCCAAACACTAACTTTGAAATATCCTCATTTTCTACAAAAACTTCCTTCTCTTTTGAAATAAACACCGAAATAAGAATTTAGATAGTATGAGGATTATTTTGAGTATAATATTCGAGGTTTTTACTTGGAAAATTATGGTGTTTGGAACAAAACTGCATGAGGGCTTTATCTTTGGTATGCCATTAGCTACACTTGTAATGTCCATCTTTCAAGGCTCTATGAATAGTGCCATTAAGTTCAGGAAGTGTGCCCGGGGTATTAAGTCACTTGCACATAAACCAAGGCAGTAGCACTGGTCATGAAACTTCGAGGGGCTTTAAATTGATGAAAAAGGAAAATTTTAAAAATTTAGCAGAACTAATAATTCATTTTGAATTGTAAGCTACCCCTCTAGGCAATAAATTTTTTTGGGCTAGGGATGACCCAAGATGTGCCCGAATGAACTCAAAAATATAAACCACTAAAGCTTAAAAATTCCACTAAGTGTATTAGTGAAAGAATTTTTGAATTCTGAGGTCATTTGTAAATTCTCATAATTTTCGAGGTTGGCATGCAAAATGAGGTAATCTAAAAACTATCCTATCGATGTAATTTGGCTGTAAAAATTTACAAGCATGTAGATAGGATTAAAATATGAATTTTAAAATAAATGGTGTAATTTTTCAAGGTTCATGTGAATTTCGGTAAATTTCAAAAATTTTATCAAAAATTGAGTTGTTTTGAGATGGTTTGGGTGGTCGCAGGACCTACTCGCACCAAGCCAACAAGCCTAGAGGCCATGCCAAGTGGCAAAGTGGATTGACAAGTGGACAATTCCACTTAAACAAGGAAAAAAATTCTCCTTTGGCTACTAGAATTGTTGCCACTCTCCCCTTTAGTGGCTATTTTCATCTTCTTCCTTCATCCATTTCTACAACCTCTTAATTCCTAAATTCAAATTAGTGTGTGAGGGACCTGAGGGAAGAAAAATCAAGGAAAAATAAGCTCTCAAGAATTAAATAAAAATCATCAAAGTTTGCTAGTTAGAAGCAGCCCAACTGGTGAATAATGTGAGATTTCATAGTTTTTTCTTGGATTTCCTTGAGTCCTTTGGGTTGTTAATGGTTCCTTGTGATGCCTAAGGACTAAAAGTGTGTCTTTAAAATGTGTTTAAGGGAAATTGGAAATAAAAAGGCTTGAAAAAGATGAAGGAAGGCTATTGTGGTTGAAGGGCTGGAATTTAAGGCTATTTCTATGAAGGTTCTCTAAGTTTAAGGCATGCATTTGACTCTTTCTTTGAGAGCTATGTGAACTTTAATAGTTTTCTCATGCTAAGAGGGATTTAAGGGCTAGAAGTGTGCTAAAAAATTAGGTAGTTTGAGATTAAATTTAATGGTAGTTAGATGCTTGAATGGAAACTTATCGTGTAATGTTTAAATGATGTGTGGAATGAAAGTTTTAGCTTGTCAAGTATAGTTTCATTATTGGCTGAGGTATATTTATTGTGTTGGATGCCTTTATAGTGGTTTTAGCATTAAATTATAATGAACATATATGTGTTTAGCTTAGAAATGGCATGGTAGGCTTAAAAGGATTGAGTACTGAAGAGTGTTAGTAAGTGGTATGTGTATGTGCATTGCTTTATTTAGTGAGAAATGATGTTTAAAGCCTTGAATGTATGTGTATAATGGTTTGTACATGATATAATGGTATGATTTGTTTTAAGCTTGAATAAGGAATAGAAACATAGGAACTTGAATATGGCCAAGACGTGTGCTATGCCTAAATAGCTTTACATGGCATGAAGTTATTGATAACATGTGTGAGTTGTATATGTATGACAAGGCATATTAGTATGAGTATGTTTGTCTAATTTGTTTGGCATAAAGTTTATTTAATATCCATAATTAAAATGGCATAGAATATAACCAAGAATTGGCATGTAAAATAGCTTGAAAATGAACTTAAACTTCACTTTGGTAAGGACTTAGAGAGTGGCTTATAATGTGCCTTTAAGGGCTATAATTTGTGGTTAAATAATGTACCTATATTATGTGGCTTTTATGGGCTATGACTTGTGATTACATGGAATGGCTTTTCAACCTAGGTTTTGGCCTTGTAAATGGCCTATAGGTTGTATGGCTTAGGGCCTATAAACATGGTGGCAATAATGGTGAAAATTGCACTAAAAGCTATTGATAAATGAACCTAGAAAAGCCTATTGAAAACTTGACGAAATGACCTATAACTGTCCAGTTTGACTATTACCTAAATAAAAAATACCATTGGATAGTAAATGGTAAATATTTAAGGAATAGTTATGGGATAAATTCAAGCATAATATACTTTAATTTTTGGCAATTCTAATAATTGAAAATACTTTCGAGAATTTACTCGGTATAGCCTAATTATGGCCATACTAGACCGGGCTAAAAATTTAAGTATACAAAAAAATTCATAACTGATTGTTTTTAAATCTTAAATATTATAAGGACTTAATTTGTGAATAAATAAACATAAATTAAGTTACATAACCTATTAGTTAGAGAACCACTAGATGGGTTGATAGGTCAACTTAGGGATTTTAGCAGTAGCTACACTGTCTAATTTTTAGCCAAGGCCGGTAGAACAACCTAAGTCTACATTAGGGCAACTATACTAGTCTATTGGATAGATAACTATCTACCTTTTCTAGATAATGTCAGTTCCTTAATTTTGCTAATGTAGTGGCATAGGTCCTAAAGGGCCACTACACTAGTTTGTTAGACAAGCCAATCTACTAGATAGACCCAGTTATGCCATCACTAATCCATAATTAGGGTGGTATAGTAGTTAAGGTCCTAGAGGGCCACTATACTAGTCTATTTGATAGACTAGTCTATTAGATAGACCCTATCATGTTAAATGCACCTTGTGTGCTATGATTCAATCAGGCTGGTGCAATGGTGGAGGTTTAGAATGTGGATCACTGCACTACTTTCCAATTTATGTTAGTGTCATCTTTCTATTTGGGCTAAATAAACTAATAAATAAAACAACATGTGAATGAAACTAAAGGTAATAAGCATTAAAATGCACAATTAGGCATGATTACTTGAATAATACTACAAAGTGAGTAGCTAAGTTTATATTCATAATTTTACATGTGTAGCACTCATAGGCTTGATTAGTAAAGATTATGCATGCTATCTTTAATAACGTTTAAAAACTATGATTGCTTGGGTTAAAATGATTAAATGAAGGATTTATGACATAAATTGGTATAGGAGCACTTTGGTAATTTTGCACATGACTATCTGATTTGGACTTAATAACCTAAGTAAAATAATATTATGATTGTCAATGCATGTTTAAGTGTTATGACATGATTTAAATGGTTGAGTTCACCACTAAGTATATTATATACTCAGCGTACCTATTTTGGTGTGCAAGTACCCAAAATAGAGACATAGCCTCGTGAGGCGTGTAGCCCAGTTAAGAGGTTAATCATTAGAAGGTTAATATTGTAAATAATTTATAGTTTGCACTCTATGTACTTTGGTGGGAAATGGGTGTTATATATATAGGACTTGTAATGTAATTACATAAGAACAATTTATGTTGTAATAAGCAAGTTATTAATCTCTTAGAGTATGTATGGCTTTTATTGATGCCTTATGAGCCTGAGGCTCTAATTTATGCTATTTCTTGATTATGGCCTGAGGCCTGTGTTGATGTTTGATAGAGTAATGGTGTTAGGTTGATACCTATGGGACTAGAAGGGTCTAAGAGATGTGAAAATGTGTTTTAAGAATGTTTTTACAAGTTCAAATTTTTGGATATGGACCCGAACAATCGTTATGTTGTCGAATTTTTAAAAAAAAAACTTAATTAACTTGTAATTGACTAATATTGGCATGAATAAAGTGGTATGACCCTAGGTAAAGTGTAAGGGTGGACATGAACAAATATAGAGAAAAATAGAATTAAATATTATATAAAGAGTAAAAGTTAAATGCATAAATAAGGGAGAAATTATAGGATTGGTGACCTAGCGAGAAGTGCACCGCTTATTAGGTTTCTTCGAGAATCTAGTAGGGCATGTCACAACACTATGGAGGAAGAAGATAAAATGGTTATCTAGTGTGTTACACTCATATGAGATCACATATTTATATTAAACACATGGATGACAATAATCTAACCATTTAATGATCCAACGGTCAGTTTTTCCTTGTTATGTTGTAATATTTGAAAATTTATTCATAAACTTCTTGATCACAAAAATTAATTCATAAGAAACTAAAACTCTAGAATTTCATAATTAAAGGACTCCTCAAAGTTAGTGCCTAAAAGCCAAAAGAAACATGCTTCACTTTACAATTATGTAAATAAGAAATTCAAAAGAAATACTTATCGAGATTAGAAAATTAAGATTTCTTCACTATTAAACTAGTTAGAATTTTAGACCTTCACCTTATGCTATTTCTAGGTCTTTCTAAGCACATCTTAACCATTTTATATCATAGCTGAAACTAAGGTCACTATCCACTAGATATCAATGTAAAAGAATTTTCTAGATCAGTGACTACTTTTAATTCTTTTATTTCATGCCTTATTTTACCCTTTAAAGTTTCATAACTAGTACCTCTTAGTCACTTTAGTGAAGCCTACTACTCAAAAACCCTAATCATAACATGAGACTTAGTATTCATAAAGCTAGGTTTTACAAGCATTACATTTCTCCCTCTCTTATGAAATTTTGTCCTCAAAATTTACATAGTTAAAAAAGATGTGGATATTGCTCTTTCATCTGCTGCTTAATTTCTTAAGTTACTTTTTATTAGTTGTGATGTCTTTATAACACCTTCACCAATTGCACTACTTTATCATGTAATTCTTTAATTTCATGTGCTAAAATCTGAACTGGCTCTTCTTCATATGAGAGCTATGGTTGTAGTTCTACTCCTTCTACTATTATCACATGAGAAGGATCTAATCTATATCACCTTAGCATGAAAACATCAAAAAAAATCATGAATCTAATGTTACTCTAATGGTAATGCTAATCAATATGCCACTAGTCCAACATGTTCTATTATCTCGTATGGACTAATGAATCTTCGACTCAGCTTGCCCTTTTTGCAAAATCTCAGTAGCTTCTTCTAAGGTGACAGTGTAATAAAAGCCTTATCTCCCACTTCATATTCAATCAACTTTCTTTACAAATCTACATATGATTTTTGCTTTTCTAAAGTTGCTTTCAATTGATCCTTAATAATCTTGACTTTTTCTTCCATATCTTTTATCAAATCTGGTCCCATTAGCTTATTTTCACCCACTTTACTACAACACAATAGAGTTCTGCATTTTCTTCCATATAAAGCTATGTATAGTGCCATTCCTAAACTTGCTTAATGACTATTATTGTATGCAAACTCTGCCAATGATAGGTATTGATCCTAATTCCCTTTAAAATCAATAGCATAACTCCTTAGCATATCTGCATGTGCTTAAATAAAACTCTCTAATTAGCCATCTATTTATGGACAAAAAAGTGATACTAAACATAAGGCAAGTACCCAAATCATTATGCAACTTTTTCTAAAATCTTAAAGTGAATATTGGGCCTTTATCTAATATGATGGATACTGGTACTCTATGTAACCTCACAATCTCATATGTGTATAGTTGAGCAAGTTTCTAATGTGAATAATCAATTTTTACTAGAATGAATAATGCTATCTTTATCAATCTATCCATAATTACCCATATGGCATCACATTTGCTCCTGGTCATAGGTAATCCAACCACAAAAATCCGTGGTAACTCTCTCTAATTTTTACTCTAGTATTGCTATCAGTTGAAGCAATCCAGAAGGAACCAGGTGTTATACTTTCACTTATTGATAGGTAAGATAACTTGCCATATACTCAGCTATTTCCAGGTCACCAATAATATGGCTTCAAATCAAGATAAATTTTTTTGCTCTCGAGATGGATAATATAAGGTGAATTGTGAGCTCCTTAGAATATTTGCTACATAAAGCCTTCTACATTAGGCACACATAGCCTATCGTGGTAATACAAACAACCATTAGCTTTAATCTCATATTTAGTAGGCTTTCCCCTTTTAATCAAACTCACTACATATATGAGTTGGCTACTATCCTTCTAAGCCACTTCCACTTGTTGAATCAATTTGGGTTTTACCTATAATTCTACTAACAAAGCTTCATCTTTTTGACTCTACAATTGAGCATTCATTACTTTCAAAGCATATAGAAATCATTGACACGGTGCATCTATTACTACATTTACCTTACTTAGATGGTAATCAATCACACAATCATAGTCTTTGATCAATTCCATCCATCTCTATTATCTCAAATTCAATTCCCTTTATATTGGAAGATATTTCAAACTCTTATGATTTGTGTATATGTAGCATTTCTCACCATAAAGATAATGTCTCCATATCTTCAAGGCAAAAGCACTGGCAGCTAACTCAAGATCATGAGCTGGGTAATTCTTTTTATAAGGCTTTAATTGCCTAAATTCGTAAGCCATTACTTTGCCATCATATAGTAACACACACCTGAGTCTATTGTGAGAACCATCACTATAAATAACAAAGTCCTTTCTTGGCACTCATAGTGTAAGGATAGGGACTTTTGTTAGCATGGTCTTCAATTTATCAAAGCTATCTTGGCATTTGTCATCCCAATCAAACCTCACATCCTTTAATAATATTCAGGTCATAAGAGCTATAATCAGTGAAAATCCATTCACAAATCACTAATAATTTCAAGCTAATACTAAGAAAGTGCTTATTCTTTCACATTTCTTAGAGGTTTCCATTTTAATATAGCTTTAATTTCACTTAGATCTACACTAACTCCATCAGTTGAAGCAATATTTCCCAAAAATGCTTTTTTACCCAACTAAAACCCATACTTCCTTAGTTTAGCATAAAGCTACTTCTCTCTCAAAGTTTGCAATACCAACTTGAGATGTTATTCATGATCATCTTCAATCTTAGAGTATAATAGAATATCATCAATGAACACCATAACAAACTGACCAAAATCAAATCTCAATATATAGTTCGTCAAATCCATGAATGCCGTTAGGGCATTAGTCAGCCTAAAAGTCATCACTAAAAACTCATAATGCCTTTATTTGGTGCAAAAGGTTATTTAAGCACATTAGACTCATTAATCTGCACTTTATAGTACCCTGATGTGAAGCTAATCTTTAACAATACACTTGATCCTCTGAGTTGATCGAACAAATCATTGATCATGGGTAATGGATATTTATTCTTGATCATCACTTTATTTAACTACCTGTAGTTAACATAAAGTTTCATGGAACCATCATTCTTCTTTATAACTAGCAATGACACTCCTTATGGGGAAACACTAGGTCTAATAAACCCTTTATATAATAGCTCTTGTAATAGCACCTTCAATTCTTTTAATTCTACATGGCCTATTCTATAAAGGGTAATAGAAACTGGGGTTATGCCTAAATATACATAAATGGAAAACTGAAGCTTATACTCAAGTGGTAATCCTTGCAACTTATCTAGAAAGACATCAAATAACTCTGCTATAGTTGGTATTTGACTGATATAAGGTTCCATTTTTTCTACATCAATGGCATGTAAAAAATATGGTTGATAGCCTTTTTGAACCATATGTCTTACTGTTACTATAGAAATAACATTAGACAAAAATTTCCTTTCTTTCACCAACAACTGTGATCTCATCTCTATCTATTGTCTAAAGAGTAAGCCTCTTTTATCTACAATCTATTATGGCATGATGTCTAGACAACCAATCCATACCTAGAATAACAACAAACTCCTTGAAAGGTAATTCAATAAGATTTACAGGAAAAGTCTATCCTTAGATAGTCAATGTACAATTTATGCATATTTTATCAATAATCACATGTTATCATATAAGATTACTAACCATGATTTCTATGTCTAGAGATTTTGATTGTTACCCTCTCTCTAGTGCTAGTGTAGTACATAAATAAGAATGTGTGAAGCTTATATCAATTAATGCCAAAATAGGTAAATCAAAGAAATAAAATGTACTAACAATAGCATCAGGAGAGTCAGCATCCTCCTGAACCCTAATAGCATAATATCATGCTAGAACTCAAACCTTTATCTTCTTACTAGAATTTGGTTTATACCTCTAATTGCCTCTAGCTTTATCTCCTTTATTTTCTCTCTAGCTCCTAGTTAGTGCTTGTGATAAAGCTTGAAGTTAAGTAGAGTCATTTATCTTTTTTGGGCAATTATGTCAATAATGTCTTATAAATCCACATCCATAACATACACCTTAGATTATTCTCTAGCAAACTCCTTTGTGTCTCCACCCACACATCTGATAAGTAGGAAATGTGCTCTTAGCTATGGAGACTAGCACACTAGAAGCCGGTCTCTATTGTTGCTGTTTGAACTACCCTATTTGCTAAAATTTTTGAGTCTGAACTATTCACTATAAAGGTTGACCAATTGGATTTTCCTTCTATCTCTTGCCCATTTTTTGGGCAAAGCTAGTCTAACCTGCTGTGAAAGATCTCTTTTTCTATAAATTCTCTCTCTATTCTTTTAGTATATCTTCCAAAGAATAAGCTACAATAACTAACTTAGCAATGTCATTAATCTTACTTAGTGCTATATGCAGTTTGATCTCTATGTTAAGGCCTTTTTCAAACCTTTTGCATTTATCTTCTACAATAGGGATTATCTCTCTTGCATACCTAATCAATATAGAGAACTCTTTCTTATATTTTGCAATTGATCATCCCCTTTGTTTCACATCAAGAAATTCTTGTCTCTTCTTTTTCTACATAAGTCTTTATGATTTATCTCTTCTTAAAATACTTTAAGAAAAATACCTAGGTTACAACTTTTGAGGATTTACATTCTAGAATCATTTTCTTCCAAAGGTATGCCTTATCTTGTAATAATGATACGGCATAAATTAGACACTCTTTTAGAGTACATTTCAATTTCTCTAGAATTCTTTTTATTCTTTCCAACTAATAAAATACCATGGTAGCAGCGTTTATATCTGTATCCTCAAAATAAAGATCTCCTATCTTTTTAACTCATTATAGGTAAGTTTTTGAAGTGGTTATAGTGTTTGTAGCTATTTTACTGGTGGTTGAGGCATTGGTGGTGGTTGTAGAATAGCTATTGCAATTGTCTATCCCAAATAGGTCTGCCATTTATTGCATCCATGGAATGGTACTTGTGCCTGCTAGGCAAATGCATATTGTGCTACATCACTTGGCACTGAGGCTTTTACATGTGTTGACTCATTAATTGTTGCTAGGGCATGACTTTGCACCTCCTTTTCTCACTTGTTGGCAAACCTCAATTCACTCATCATTAATCTATGTCAAGAAATAATCATTAACCCCAAGTAGTATAGTGTTGTGTGATGTACATACATATCAACCTGATGGCACTCTACAGTTTAATACAAATAAAAATGCCTAAACCTATGCCTTGATACAACTAAATGTGACACCCCTCCCTCGAATCAATAACCAATTTTGAATAAGGGATGGTACATTATGACACCTCGTACTTGAGCCATTACCTATCCAAATAAGTGATGACACGATCACCAACTTATATTATCATTACCATTATCTTCTTACAACCCTTTAATATGGAAATCACACATATTATCATAATTATCATATTACAACAAAATTTTGTTATCATAATGGCTACATAATGACATTCCCAAATAAACACTATAGAAAATAGCACTTTTATATCTTCTCAATCATTAACCAACAACTTAGACCCATCTAATCCTTATCCCATATCAATCTCCCAAATAGTCATATCATAATATACAATCTCAACAACACAAACATGCATGTTATAAAACATAATATGTATAATATAGTTTACATCCCAACATTCCACATTGTAATACATATCACAACATTCTAGTCCTATTATGTTTATATATGAGTGCCAACTACTTATAATATTACATCACACTATAAACAAAAATTTACCAAAACACTTATGAATAACTCTACTGCACTGCACTATTGCTATTGAGGCTGGCTGTAGCTATCTATCTATTACCTACGCATCAAAAAATATGGTACGGCATAAAGCTTAGTAGTGTATTTAATAAAATATGCTTACACACATATGCACACAAATTCATATTAAGCATGTAATGCCATGCAGTCATAACACAACAAATGCACACACATTGTTATACACACTATTTACTTATATACACTTGTCATATTTCTATAATAAAGCCATATCTTATACATTATTATTTCCCATTTATTAAGACTTTTATTCATTTAATAGTACACATAAATTTACATCACTTAATTACTTGACCAGCTTATATTTGATTAACACAAATCTTAATGCTAGACATCGTGATCATGATATGTATTTGCCTACATTTTGGACTTAACGGCTGTTGCACTAGCATAAGCAGTTATCATAATTGTGTAGTGATACTATTGAACCTTCTTGTGGTTGCACCTATATGAATTATGCGCAATGGTTCTATTATACCTACCAATGGCTACACCTATACAAATATCATGATACATCAATATATAATGGATTATAGCAATATACAATCTGTGAATATGGAATGGCCTAAATGGGCCTAATGGTAGCCACACTCGTATGAAAATAATGTCAAATATCTAATAGCTACTAACTATCTATTTAACTGATTAACCAATTTAGTTGGTTGTCTTACAAATATAGGCTTTTGACATTTTAGTTTATATGATTTTATGTTACATGATCCTTATAAATAACATGTAATCATATTTATATCTTTCTTTACCTTATTGATACCAATATTGTCCATACGTATTTCTCATTTAAAGACTTATCTTGTAACACTCATGAACCAAGGCTCTAGAAGTAGTGCTTGAGACCTAAAAAGGGCACCCAGCATATAGGGTGACATGCATGAATCCCGAGGTAGGGTACACTTCCCAATAAACTTCAAAGGCTAAAAAAAGGCTGAAAATGACCTCAATAAAAAATTTAGCACAACCAATAAATTAATTCGGGCCATACACTAGCAGGTTATGGGCTTAGATTGAGTGAGGGTGAGAATGACCTAGGATGTGCCCAGACGGACCCAAAAATAGTTGATCCCAAAGCTTAAAAATTTCACTAAGTCTAATGGTGAAAGAATTTTTTGAATCAGAGGTCATTTGCAAATTCTCGCAATTTTTTAGGTTGGCATACAAATCGAGGCAGCCTGAAAAACTGCCCTGCTAGTGCAATTTGGCCACGAAAATTTACAAGTATACAATTGAGATTAAAAAAGGAATTTTAAAATAAATGGTCTAAATTTTTTAGGTCGTTAGGAATTTTTCAGGATTTTAGCAAAATCGTGATTTTCCCAAAATTTTGCTAGCCTAGTTCCCAAAGGAATTTTGCCATGAAATTTTTTGTGCCTATAAATAAATATATTTAAGGATTTTGGAAACCAACATGATAATTTTTGGAGGTCTGAGTGGCTGTATAAAAATTCTTGAGGTTCTGCCGCAAACCTAATTGCTGCGAAATGCTCAATTTTTAGTTCGAGTATTTCTCTATGGAATTTCACCACAAAATTTTGCAGGCATAAAATTAGGGTCAAATGATAAATTTTGGAATAAATGATGTATTTTTATTATGACTATCTAATTTTTAAAAATTTTCCAAAGTTGGCGACCCTAATATTCAACAAATCAAGTTGCGAGATGCTTGGGGACCGTGTATCACAACCCGAGGCACCGTAACATCCACTTGTTAGCTATGCAATATGGCCAAGGCCATTTGTGGACACCTGGCAACCTATTTTCTCCTCTACCCACTCTATTTTCTTTATTTTTTCCCACAATGTTGTCAACGCTGGGATAGCATTTGCTTTCTTTTTCTTTGGGCTATTTAGCCTTGTCCTTCTCATTTGAGACTACTAAAAGCTTTGCCACTAGTAGCCATGGAAGTTGGAAGAGGGTGACCATCATTAGCAAAGGAAAAAATTTATTAAGGAAGCAAAGATGTAAACTTGAAATTCCATGGACAGCTAAAAGTGATTTTTCAAGCGAGCAATTTTCTATTGGTTAATTTTGGGAGCTTGGGAAATTCTCTCTTTCCTCATAACAAGAATTTTCAAGTAATGTGTGTGTATGTGTGTCATTAGAGAATTGTTGTGAGAATGTGAGGGACAACATGAAAAGGGATCCTTTAGCTTAGAAGTGATGAAGAAGGGAAGGCTCATTCACGGGATTTGGAGCAGCTTAAAGAGTGGAGATGGCTGACTTCTTTAATAAGTTAGTGAATTTAATCTAATTAGGAGCATGCCTTACTTCACTTCTATTAGAAATTATGAAAATGGGTGATGCAAAGTTCTTATAGAGCCGAATGAAATTGTCCTGGAAATTAGTTATTGTTAAGTATGTGAACTTAATTCAATTTTCACCAACCTAGATTTCTTTAGTGTTTAATTGAGAAGATGATAGAGGGAACTTCTAAATTATAATAGAATTTTTAACATGTAACTTGTTGGTAATTAAGATGTGCAATCATGGAAAGAGGTACCATATTTTCTACCTTTGTGGGGAATAAGTAGGCAAGAATTTAAGTGGTGTGTGTGTGTGTAACTAGTTATAGTCATGTGCATGGAAGGGGAAATTGTATTTTTATATAGCGTGATGACCAGGGACTGAACTTGGGTGGAGTACATGTATATATGGGTAGTGGTAGCCAGTTAAAAGGAAGAGGATAAAAAAAACCCCAAGAGTGAAGAGCACAATTTTAGCTGTGTGTGTATATTTCAGCCAAAGGCAATTGGTGCACTTATGGCATGAAATAAAAAAGGGTTATATATAAGCATATATTCTTGTTAGGGTGTGCAATATGAAGGTGAGGATAGTGTTTCAATGACATGAGAGAAGGTACCTAGGTAGTGAATTCAAAAAAATTCATGTATAATGCAAGTGTAAATTACGTAAGGTTGAACCATGTAGGGATAGCAGTCCTAGTGTATTGTCTTAAATAATCACTTGTAGTTCTTTGCTAGTCTAATGACTTATAATATGTGTGTGACAACATATAGAGAATGCATAATTTGGATACATAGACATACAAAGGCCAAAAGGGTGCATGTAAAGTTAAATAAAATACACATAGAGTATGTTACTACTAGTGCATGGAAATAATGCTATTAAAAGGATTTTTAATTATACATTGTGAAGTTAAAAAAATAATTTACTTATAAGAATAATGTAATTAAAATAATGGTAGTTATATTCCATCAAAATAACTAAGTGACTGATGTGTGGAAGTAAAAATGTTCTGGTATGTGAAGCATGAAATGTTAAACATGACTTATGCCAAAACAAATAAATATACACATATGTGTGTGTAATATGCATGGTATAAAAAAGGTTATATAATAGTAAGAAAAATCCATGCTAAATATAGTTGAAATCTGGTTTGAGGTGATTGAAATCTATGTGATTACAATTAAAGAACTAGAGACCCTATACATTTATAACGATGGAATTTGAGATTTCCTTAAAGGCAATTTGGAAAAGTAACTAAATTTCGCTTTATGCCTATACATATATGAAACATTGAATTGAATTTAGGCTAGAGAAGATGCCTAAAATCTCTTGGCTACAGGCCTATAAGTGTGATTGAAAAATTAACGGTTATAGCCTATAACAATGATAAAAACTTATGATATGTCCTGTAATTGTCCTAAGAAAAGGACTAGTCTAGATTTAATTAAAACATTGCAAATAAAACATATACATATGGAAGTATGATAATAAATAAATTTCCTTAAATATACTTATAAGCTAAATTTAAATTGGGCTTAGGAAAACATACCAAAAATTTTGCGAGAGGACTAAAAATAACCTGTAACTATCCAGGTCAAATTTTGACAATTAAAATCAATTCATAACTGACTGCTAAACATTTTTAAATATTACAAAAAGATAGTTAGTAATACAATAAACATAGAAATGAGATAGATGGTTAATTATTTAGATGCCCATTAGATGGGTTGACCAATAAACTTAGAGTTTTAGTAGCTGTTACTTGTCTAATTTTTTAGGCAGGGCCAATACAGCGGCCTAAGTCCACTTTAGGACCCCTGTACTAGTCTATTACGTATACATTAACATTATTCTTGCATAAATTGGGCTATTAATAAGCTTACGGTAGTATAGCTGCATAGGCCTAACATGGCCACTGCACTAGTCTGTGGATAGACTAGTCTACTGGGCAGACTAGTTTAGGTTATTTGTGGTTAGGGAGGCCTATGTGCTGATCTCCATTATGCCACATAGTTACTTATGTTTGGTGAGGCTACAGTTGATCTCCATTATGGCACACATGCCAGCGCTGTTGTGCAGGTCCAAAATGGGAACTACTGCACCAATTTATTTTTCCC
>CANXYI010432738.1:0-13076 GCA_948208565.1 Hura crepitans | reverse complement strand
AAGGAGTGGAATGAAGTTGCCTAAGGAAATAGTGAACAATGATTTTTTATGACTGACTGTGGTAGCCGGTCCTTTTAAAACATATATGTATGATATAGTGTGTTCAAGATCAAATCAGTAACTTGACTCAAAGTCATAATTTTGTTGTACTCAAATGCATAAATGGGGATCCAAAAGATTTCAATTTTAAAACCAAGCTTGAAATGAAATTAGGATGTGATTTTAATTTCCAAGATCCTCTGAAAGAAATAAATGTCAGAATGCCCGAACTACCTCAGCCATTATTCATTAGTAGCAAGCTTAATTAAGAAATTGAGGCCTAGTTGGTTAATCTTTTGCATGGATATAAAGATTGTTTGGCTTGTTATTATTCTAAAATGCTAAGGCTTAATCATAATTTAGTCTAACATGAGCTCCCTATTAAGTCTAGGTTTTAGCATTATACGTAACTTACGAGATGAATGTCAAGGGAAGTTAAGCAACTAGTGGCTAGGGAGATTAAATGACTTTTAAAGGTTAGCTTCATTTGCACTGCCAAGTATGTTGAGTGGCTATCTAATATAATGCCAATGGTTAAAAAAAATGGCAAGTTAGGAATCTATGCTAGACTTTAGGAATTTGAATTTGGCTATGCCAAAGAATAAATATCAGTTGCCTATTATAGATACATTAATTGATTAGCCATATGTAATATAATCCTTAGTTTTATGGATAGGCATTTTGGTAACAATCAGATATTCATTCATGAACCCAACTTCCATAAAATGGCATTTCAATACCTTAGGCTAATTATAGCGTATAAATGATAGTAATGCCTTTTGATCTTAAAAATGTTATTACTATATATCAAAAGGCCATGAATGCTACTTTTTACGAGTAGATTATTTGAACCATAAAAATTTTCATTAATGATGTTATGCTTAAATCATAGGCTGAGTGTGAACACTTCGGTCACTATATCTTACATTTAAGTGAATGAGAAAATACAAGTTAAAGATGAATCCATTAAAATGTGCTTTAGGGTATCAGCTGGCAAATTCTTTAGTTTCTTAGTGCATAAAAGAGGGGGTGAAAATAGATTAAAATAAAGCACGAGTGATTACTAAAGCTTCCCCTCTAAAAAGAAAAAAGGATTTACATCAATTACTAGGGAAGATCAATTTCCTTAAATGATTCATTACAAATACAACAAGAAAGCTACAACCATGGCAGAATTATTAAAACTAAAAAGAGAGGAATTTACATGGACTAAAATTCACTAAAGAATCTTTGATGAATTGAAAAGTTATTTGACTAATCCACCAATAATTACTCCATCTTGGCCATTGCAATATTTGATTTTGTATATTTTAGCTTTCGAGTACTCGATTGGGGCTTTGTTAGCACAAAAGTAAGATAGGGTAGAAAGAGCTATCCATTACTTGAATCAAGTTTCGAATGATGCTAAAACTAGATAGTTACCAATTGAAAAACTTGGCTTGGCTCTGTATTTTGCTTGTATAAAGTTGAGATATTACATGTTGCCTACAAAAAAAGTTGTGTTTATTGTTAGCTAGACATATATGATTAGATATATTTTGTCAAGACTATTTTTAAAGAATTGATTGGGTAAATGGGCATTAGGTTTGACCAAATTTGTATTACAATATACCCTACAAAAATCAATCAAGGGTCAAATTTTGGAAGATTTCTTAGCTCATTATCCCAATATGAAAGAGGATTAAGGGCAAGAAGTTGCTATAGTAGATGATAGCCTTTAACAATTTTGGTTTAGTGGATTAAAGACACTATATTTAGCTTAAGCTGGTATTGTGATAATCTCTGCTAATGGTTTATGCATCACTTCATCTTTTGTTCTAGATTTAAATGCACAAATAATCAGGTCAACTTCAAAGCTTTGATTTTAGGGATTGAAATTTTTTCTGAATTAAGGGCTAGATTAGTAATAGCTAGGAGATATTCATTAGCAGTGATTTAGCAAGTATTAGGAGAATACCAATGTAAGAGCCCTACATTGGTACCTTATTTTAGCAAAGGGCAAAATCTAATAAGGGGTTTTCAAAATTTCAAGATAAAATATTTTGAAAGGAAAGACAATCATAAAGCAAACCTTTAACATAGTCAACTTCTAGATTTTTGAGATGCTACCTCCTAAAAATTATGTGATTGCATTAGTTAGTCTTGAATTTGGATAAATATGTTATCATTAATGAAGATTTGAAGTTTGATTGTAAGAAAGAATTCATATATTATCTGAAGAGCCTTTCTATATTGGTCAATGTAAGAATCCAAAGGTTCGCCTATAGATATGTACTAATTTGTGGAGAATTGTTTAGAAGATAACTTGATAGGGAATTGCTTAGGTGTATACCTCACAAAGAAGCTTTACTGGTAATAGAGAAATTCACAAAGGGATGGTCAAAGCATATTAGTTGGGTTGAATGATAAAATGGTAGGTCATTCAACTAGGATATTATTGACCAATCTACGAAAGTTATTACCACCACTATGCCAAAGGTTATAAAGAATGTCAAAAACATAGTCTAGTTTGTCATCTATCAGCCAAGGAGTTACATCCATTAATTTTTCTATGGCTATTTAGAGGATGGGTAATTAATGTTACTAGTAAAATTATCCTTCATCAAGTTGGAGGCATGCTTTTGTTAGTATTGCTACTAATTAGTTTACTAAATAGATTGAAGCAACTACAATGAAAGGGGTGAACTAGTAAATAATAATCAAGTTCATTAAAGAATACATTGTATTCAAGTATGGTTTGCTTGAATCTATTATTATTAACCAAGGGATTATTTTCACAAGGCATGAAATATGATCATTTGCCCATACTTTAGGGATTAAATTGCTACATTCTACATCATATTATGCCAAAGCAAACAAACAGGTAAAACTTTCAAACAAGGTGTTGATAAATTGTAGAAAATAGTCTATGAAAGAAAATCTTAAAAGTTGGCATGATATATTGCTTAAAGTGGTATGGGCAAATAAAGTTAGCAAAAGAAGTGCTACAAGCATTACTCCATTCGAGTTAGTTTATAGTCAAATGGCAATGTACCTACATAGCTAATAGTTAATTTGTTTAAAATAGAGCATTATATCTAAATATAAATAGGCATATTGGCAAGAAGTGGATAAAGTGGATGACAAGAGGTTAACTACATTAACCAAGTTGGAGATGCAAAAGAGAAGGGTGGAATAAGCCTATAACAAAAATGTCAAAGCTTGAACTTATGTAGTTAAGGACTTAGTATAGAAGTTGATTCTACTTAAAGTATTACATGAAGGCAATTTTGGTCAGACATGGGAAGGGCTTTTTAAAATCCATAACATTATTGGTAGAGATGTTGTTAGATTAATTGATCTCAATAGAGAACTTAAGTGAAGTATTAATATTAGATATCTAAAAAAGAATTATCCATTTGTTTAGGAGGGTATTAACTGATCCTTACTCATGTAAGTTTTAAATGTTTGTAATTATTCGATTATTTAACTGATTGATGAGATAAGCAAATTCAAACTGTGTTAGTTCAGTTAGATTAGCCGATGACATTTCGCAAATAAAATTTATGTGCATGAATGAAATTGTAACAATGTTTGAATGAAAATTGAACTTAAAATTCAAAAGGTTCATTAAGCATTACAATTTACATTTATCTGATAATATCTTTAAAAAAAATTGGGTAAGAGTGGCATTGACATGTACATCATTACTTTTAGCCACTTCAATCCTAGATTTTGCTTGGCTCAAAGCTTTCCTTGCTTTTATTGCTACCTCAGCTTCTTAGCAGATAATAGGGGCCCTTGCCATTCACTTACCTGTCTCTTTTCCTAGCTTGGCAAATTTCTTTTCTAGCTCATTAATTCAGGCTGCTATCTTTATACTTTCTATTAAAATAGTATAAATTTCCTTCTAGTGTAAAGAAATAATAGCATTGATGAAATCAAAGGAGCTTAGGCCTCTTCCCTTTAAGACAACTTAGCTATTAAAGTTTGTTTCATGTTGACTTATCGGTCCAGAGATAATAGTAATTGATCAGTGCTAGCTTTTTGACTGATTATCAATTGGTAATAAGTACCATGTTGATTTATAAAGGCTAAGTCACCCTTGAACTCAACCAATTAGCTATCGTCTAGAAGGACAGAGTGCGGCTTATTAGCATAAGACCTCAGCTAAGCTAGCCTCTATATAATTTGTGAAGATTCAGCAGCAACAACAAAAATATCTTTAACTTGATCCTTATCCTTATCATCTTTGCACGAAAAATCTAATAATAGTTAGAGATCAAATAATATGGTTGCACTCAAATATTTAGAAGATAAGGAGCTTACAGCTTAAGTTCCCTCTGATTTTGAAGGGATAGCCTCAAGTTAAATGACATTTAGGGGTAAATATTGGCTTAAAGGCTAGGGAGATTTTAAAGGTGGTTGACTAAATGCTTTAGCTAAAGCTCGACCAAAATCTTTCTCTTGCTTATCATCTATAGTAGTCTTAGATGAGCTTTGTAGAGCGGAATTAGTCAGAGCAAATTTCTTTTTCCTAGTGGTTACTTTTTTCTTATTAGCTTTCATGGCGACAGCTTCGATTGCATGAACAACATCTGAAAGAGAAATAATTAAAAAACAATAAAATAAATATTTTGTGAAGTTAAAAGAATAATGGTTTCCTATTAGAATGATTGGCCTATGAAGACAATATAAAGCTTCAGGAGGAAATTTTGTTAATAAGTGATACTTAACTAAACCCACCAAAGTTATACTTTTGGTAAAAAAAGGGATTATCCAAATTATCTGAAAGGTTGAATTTATCTATTAGAATAGGAGGCCTATATAAATAAAGGGAACTGCGAAGAAATGGGCGAAGAATATCAATCAAATCTTTTTAGATAAGCTTTAAATTCCTTTAAATGATGTTCTTCTTTAAGTTCCTTCTAAATTTATTTTGTTATCTTAGTAAGGCCAATCGATCCATAGGATTATATTTTATTTCGTAGAAAGCTTCAAAGGCTTAAATTCATTTGATATGCTCACCTTCCACTTTACTAATAGAGCGAACCTGCATCAGAATGCAAAAAGTTAGTATGGTAAAATTGCCAAGTTAAAACTCTTTTAATTCTTAGTTCTCAAGGATTCATTGGAGGTTTACTTTAAAATATTTTCATTGTGACCTTGACCACCATTCATCAAAAAGAGGATTGATCGAAGTATCTTCAATTAAGATTGACCAATTCATCACAGCTTATCTTCTGATTTGGTCTAAACCTCACAGACCTCTTGAATAGTGGTCAATGAACAAATCATGTATTTATCATAAAATGGCTGATTTAATGACTAAGAAATCGGGAAAGGGATACTTTGGACAAATTTAAATTGGTAAGCCACTTAAGGGTAGTACTGCTCAACCCTACACTTATTGTTTTGATGATTCCCAATAATGGTATTAAAATACAAACCCTTACTGTTAATGTGGTTGACTAGGAATTAGACGAAGTGTGAGCAGATAGAGTAAACAGGGAAGACATCTTGGTCAATTTGAATCATAACCACTCTAGGCCAAAATAAGCAAGAAATAATAGGTGAAGTAAACTAAGTTCTCTGGTGTTTATGTCATAAAAAAATGAAAAAAAATTCCAACGAATTCTTATTTTTAGGTTTCTAATCCTTAAACCATAAAGCAAAGCATGAAGTGGTAATGGTTGGAGGCCTTTTAGTTGAATAAAGAAAACTTAAGAAATTATATGACAAACCAAGATAAAAGCATCCATAATAGGCTATCGGGCTCTCTAAACTTTTTGACTAAAGGATTAAAGTTCTGTTCAGTTGGGTTAAGTGGTAAAAGATCGAATAAAACCTATATAAATGTGCTAACTAGTAAGATGCAAGGTTTAATAAAGCCGTTCGGGCAAGGTTAATGGCTAAGTTTAAGTGCTCCCTAGTAACCTTTTTTGATATTATACATAGGTTGAATTTGCATAACTAGAACAACAAGAAAGCTACATGTTCTTCGAAACTAGGCACATACGGGTGGTTATAAAGTTTCCATAAAATAATGAGTCTAATTCATCTATAAAATCATCAACTAAATCTAATTCTGACAAAACATTCACTTCTCTCTCACTACAAGGAAGACCAAAAATGGCAGCTAAATCGTAAGTCATTATGGTCATAAGTGCAAACTTGAAATTAAAGGCATTCACTAACTTTAACCAAAACATGGAAGAGGCTTTTAAATTGTGATTGATGTATGTCATTTTAACTTTAGAAAGTTAAATTAGATCACATATGCCTACATCTTTTCAATTATTCTTATAGGTAGGCTCTAAATGATCTATCCATTGGTTAAATGGAACTTGGGGAACTAGCTATATCATGATGGATTTTCTAAGCCAAAAATTCAAATCATTATTACCATAGAATTGAAAAGGTTAAGCCTCTGAGATTAGGTATACCTAAGTTAATTCTTTCCTAATCAATAGGAATGAATCTCTTAGGGTGACATAAATATTGTTAGATATTTTAGTAAGTACCTGCTCATTGGCCAAAAAAGTGTCTTCAACGCATTGTGATCTCTCTAAAAGCTTTAATGCCAAAACTTCTAAAACATTATGAGAGGCTTATCTTTTCTTGTCCATTATTCTAAGATGATAGAGGTCAAATTAAGATAAAAAGGAGCAAAGAGGAAGAACAACAAAGAAAACTTGAGAATTAACCTTAAGCATAGTACTTGCAAATAGAATAGAGCTTGAGAGAATTTGAGAAGAGTTGTGAAAAGTGAAAATGAAAAAGAATAAGGCGCTTACCAAGAAGGAGTTTATAAGGTGATTTCTTGTTCAAGATTGCAATAGGAAGTCTATTGATTAAATGTGTTGTAATAAGCATTGCATCTCCCTAGAATTTAAGTGCTAGATCAACTTGAAAGAGAAGTGACTTAGCAAACTAAATTAGATACTTATGCTTTTGTTCAATAATTCCATTCTGCTGTGGAGTACGTAAGCATATTTTTTTTATGTATAATACCGAAAATCATGAAATAATTCTTGACATGATTTACTTAGAAAGTTCTTATATATTTAATAGTTAAGCCAAAATGATTATGAACCATTTTTTAAAAGCTTTTTAGGTGTGACAAAGTTTGAACCTTATTTTTTAAGAGATATGCCCATGTTGATATGATGTAATCATTTACAATAGTCAAATATAATGAGCACTAGAAATAAAAGGGGTTTTATAAGGTGTACATATGTCAAATATGTACTAATTCAAAGGCACATGCAAATGATATGAGCTAATGGGAAAAGTAAGTCTAGTTTGCTTAGCTAAAGGAAAAACTTCAAAAATTTTATCAAAGGATGGAAAACTATAAGAATATATTTCATTACAAGTGAGAAAGGATAACCTAACCTCATATGCCAAATTGACAAGTTAATAAAGGAATAAGAAGTACTTATGCTATTACAACATATTCTATTGCATAAAAGAATAAATGCTACTAGGAATTTTAGGCATAAATTTATTGATGACAAAAGAAATTGATGGTATGCATGTCAAAAGAAGTATGAACCAAGACATATAAACCTCTAACCATTTTGCCAATTGCCACAATCTCTTTATTTTAATGGTCCTATCATATGCAATGAGAGAATAAGAATGTAAAAATGATGTGGAAAGCAATAGAGTTTATGAATGATAGGAGATTATAGGTAAGATAGACACATAAAAGATATAAGTTTTGGGTTTACTATGGTTGTTTTAGGTTTGGTTACCTTTTTGATACATACATCAAGTAAATGAATAATATTAGCATGATTAAGAAGCTTAATGTGAGTAAAGGAGTAAGATGTGCACACATATGGCTTGATGCCTTTGTATCAACTATCTAAGAACTAAATATCATATATTCTTGTATATTAGAAACATAGTGATGAGTTATACCTTCAAAATTCATGAAATCATCAAACTGAGGAGACTTGGTAGTGGGATTAAAGTGCATAGAGTTAACATTATGAGAATTTTCAACATAATTCTTACTAAACAAGATCACAAAAAAGGCATTATATGCTTCACTAATATCTTTTGTCATTGAAGGTTTAAACATATTAAGATAAGAAACTTGATTAATTCTTTTATCTTTCTATTTGAATTCTTTATACTAATTAGGATAAACTTACTTACTGAAGTAGATGTCCACAGTATGGCCACTGGTGTTGCCTCTTTCTAGAATCCTTCTTCTTTCTAATTTGTTTACTCCCATTTGTGTAACCATTGGTATTATTCTTTACAAATATAATATTGTTCTCTATAGTTTCACCAAAATTCATTTGATCTTAGCATTGTTTTTCAATACTTTTAATCATAGCATAAGCTTTATTGAGATTAGGCAAAGGAATATGATAAGAAATTGATTCTTAACATGATCATATGAGTCATTTAATCCCATAAGAAACTACATCAATTTGTTTTATTAGTTTATATGTTCCAATTTCTTATAAGCTCTATAAACACAACCATAAACTCTAAGCAATTGAGTTCATCACGTAGTTTTTTCAACTTATTAAAGTGCACCATTAATGAACTATTGCCTTGACTAATTGAAAAAATCCATCACTTTAACTAATATAATTGTGAACCACTACATTCATATTACCTCTTCAATAATTTGTGTATGGCATTAAGAATCTAGTAAGTGACCTTTGAATCTATCTACTCTAATCATCAAATAGTTTTAAATACTCATAAGGTTGTTCAAGAGTACTATTGATAAAGTTAACCTTATTATTAGCTTTTAATGTTATTTTCATAGGAAAATTCCATAGCACGTATCTAGTGTCGATTAAAGAATAAGAATTTAATTACATACCAAAATTATCATATGGATGAAGTAGTATATTTTTGGTATTTAGAAAACTCTATTTTCAAATTTTATAGCTTCATCTCAATTAACAAAAGTTGGATCTATTCCATTTCTTTGATTTTTAGCCATATCAAGAACAAATTGAGTAAGGAAAAAGAACTTAGAAACTATAAGAGTAGTTAAAAATGGATGAAAATGGGTTAATACAATCAAGACTATATCACTGTATATATATAGAGTCTCTCTAAGTAATTGTAGAACTAAAAAGAGAGAAAATAATTCATTAGTTCAGTTGGAATTCTAGAAGCCATAAATTAACTTGTAACTAACATACATAATAACTTAATTGTAACTCATCATAACTTATTTGGATTTTAGGATTACTATTACCCAAAAAATCTAAGATTTTTCAATTGGACCATGAAGTAGGCAATAATAAAATAATAATATATGATTATTAAGTTTTGTTAAATATCTTATTTTTTGAAAAAATCTATATTAAAGTTTCTTTTGAAGATCTCTACAAAAGTTAAATACTTCTGTGCAATATTTTTTTAAAAGGCTATATATATATGATAAGAAACCTTTTTCTCACTTTATTTGTCATTTCTTTCCTCTTTTATCTAATTGGAATATCTTTAAGACAAATTGAAAATTTTAGACAAAAATGAAAGGAAGGTGCAACAAAGATCCAATTTAATGCTATTAAGCTTAGTTTTATGTTGTCAAAAATAATATTTATGACAATTGACTTTTTAAAAATAATATAATAAGAAAATTGGTGAAATTGAGATACCCCACATCACTTTTATCTTAGTAATACTTTTTATTATTTTTAGTATTAAGAAAAAAAATATTTTATTAATATTAATAAAGATATTTAATCGTTGAGAGTTTTTCATTCTTAAATTTTTAATATAAAATTGTTCATATCCATTTAAAATTCATTCAAAATTAAAAAAAAAATTAATTGGGCATTGTCCAACCAAGTTTGAGTAGAAAGTACCTTGCCCAAGAATATCCTAAAAAATCGAGCTTCTCTTCATATTTGAACCGAGTTGGACATATAAAGATTTAAATTCGAATGAAATTCTACAATTCAATTTAAATTCAAATTAATTTAATCATAATTTTTTTTGTTGTACATATAGTTATAGATTATCTATATCATCTTAATTAAAAGAATATTATATCATACTAGTTATATATGTAATAGTAGTTTTTTGTGAACATCTTTTTATGGATCAAGATTCATTCAATAAACATATTTTTCTCTCTTTTTCTTTTATGATTTTGATTTATTTTTTTGTCTTAGTTGTGCAAACTTTTGTAATAAAAGGTTATGAATAATGCAAGATTTTCTTATTATTATTTTTATGATTTTAGTTGTCTTCCATTCTTTGTTGACAATAATTATAAAGTTTTAAACTAGAATTTTTTTAATTAATTTTGAGTGTGATGGAATTTCTAAAAGAATATAACAAAATCAAAATATAAGAAAAAAATTGTAAATAATATTTTGTGCAAGTAATAATTCAATTAAAACATTCTACTTGCACAAATTTTATTTTCATATTGCATGTGCATATTCGAACTACATAATTTTCACTAATTAATAAGTTAAAAACTAAGAAAGTCTACTTTATTTCTTAATCAATTCTTTTCTTGATTCTAAAAAATGTATCATTGAATTTTATGAAACTCAATTTCTTTTTATTAAATAGCATTTAAATAGCAATGTGATTAATACTATTTATTTAATTTTTTTCAATTAATTAAATAGCTTTCCATCACTAATATCAAAAGCTTTATGCAATTTCCACATAACACATTTTTTTGCAATCAAAATTGTTTCACCCATAAAGATGAATCATCTAAGTAGAAGAATGAATGGGTTCATCGGTCCAACTCAGTTACAAGATATCAACAAAGGAAACCTAACCAAGGTTCACAGATGAAGCAATATTACTTGGGCGAATCTAGATTAAGGCGAGAGAGATTACTTAGATAATTAACAAGAAAATACTCCTAATTTCAAGCTGACAAAGAGAAAATGACAAATGTTTGGATTTTGTTGATGCCAAATACCCTTTTACAATACAAATTTATTTCTTATATAGGTATGTAAAAGTAACAACTATGCCATGCTTGACATATGGAACCTTTTTACTTATACATTTGCCTTTTTGACATAAGTTGAAATTCTTAAGCTAAGTCCAACACAGAATTTTGATAGGCTAACTCAAATAATGCCCCCTTAAAATTCATCAATCGATCTAATGGTAGATTTTAAGTTAGTAGCTAGCTTATCCATGTTTGACAATTTCAAGCTAGAGATCGAATTGATCATCTTTCATTCACTTCCTAACTAAATAAATCTATGTCCTTTATATGAAGTATTGCATTGTTCATCACTTTTGCTCAAACTTACTTAGTTGTCATGCCCTTATTTTTCCTTTCTTTGCTATACACAACCTTGATAAAATATTAAGCATTTTGAGAAGTATCATTGAGAATTTGAGAAGTCATTAGATTTTGAAGAGTCTTGAAGTAACTGCAATTAATAATGGTTATTAATCACTTTAATCACCCTTCCATCTATAAATACTTGTGGATCTATACTCATTTGAAAACTTTTGGATCATTATTATTTTCATATTATTATTTTTTTTGTTACAACGCTAGTAAAAAAACATATTAACTATATTGCCTCACAACATATTCCATTCTTATGTCTAGAGATGTCATATTTCATGAAGCCATTTTTCTTATAATTCTAAGACACTTCTTAATCCTATTACTTCAACTCTGCTTCCTATAATTGATACATGTTATAATACTTATTTGATTCATTAGCCCCCCTTACTTCTTTTACATCCCAATTAACATCAAACCCTCAATTATAGTATATGAATTATCTCCTTATTTGCACACATTAGATGTTATTAGTCCCGAATACTCAAAATAAAGGTGAATTAAGCATTAAAGAAGTCTTCAATCTTTTAAATTTTCTTTAATTGATCTAAAACACTTTGATCAAGAATGAGTTAGATTTGAATTATCACACTTTGGACATTTTTTAAAAGTAGCAAAACCAAAATGATTTGCAAATGGAATAAAAGATATGGATTATTTTTTAAATATTTTGAAATCTATTTGTTAGAAATAGAAGAGGTTTCAACTTGATGCTTGAAGTAGAAAAAGAATAGATCAAGAATTGAACAGAATAGAATAAGACCATGAATTTTATAATGGTTTAGCTATCCTAAGCTTACATCGACTAATCAAGTAAACATGCTTGAGTATTTTACTATTGCACTCAACTCTTTTCTAAATATAAGAGTTAAAAGCCTTTACAAACCTAGCTCAAGGTATACCCACAACCTTTTTCAAGCAAAAAGGAGTGCAAAAACTTCCTAGAGTTAATCTCAAACTCTAAAGATACAATTTTACAAAATCTTTTATAACGGAATATTCTCAATAGATTACAACTTGTAGCTATAATCACAAATGAGGAGAATGTCTACAAATGAAGTGTAAGAGGTGAGAAAAGTGGCATTAGAACAAAATAGAGCTTTCTCTTAAGAGTTCAAATCAATTTCTAACTTCTCTAACCTATAAAAGTCATGAATAATAGGTATTTATAGCTAGAAGGATTTTTTTTTTATCATTATGCCTTTTTAAACTAGCCATTACAAAATTATAGTTTTCAAGACTAGCTATTATTTTTTGTCTTTTTTTCTTAAAGCTATCAGATACTAATCTGTAATGAGATCACTTTACAGTATTAATATAGAATTTTTTTTATTCTGTGTTTAATGATTTATTCTAATCAAAAATTTTGAAGTGTTAAAAATATTTTTAATGCTTGATGTGTGTGTGTGACTCCTCTTCTTGATTTTACATAATCGTGTCCTATAGTTGAGGTAGATCACAGATTTTGAATATGCTAAGCCTTTTATCTGATTTCATTTATCTATTTACCTTGAGTGGAGCAAGTCTACAAGACAAACACTTAGAAAGAATAGTTCTTTGGAAAATTAATTTAGGTTTTATTATCTTAAAATTTTGAGTTATAGCTATTGAGCCAACAATCTTTCCATTTTTTATGATGACAAAACCTTAAACTATTTTTTATAGAACTAACTTTGTTAGAGAAAAATGTTCCCCCTAAATCTATGTATGGGGACAAATTTAGGTGTAAACTATG
>CANXYI010432707.1:0-10874 GCA_948208565.1 Hura crepitans | reverse complement strand
AGGGAATACATTAGAAAATTAAGACACAATTGGGATCTAATCAAGACTGGGTGTGGGACTACTAATGTCAATCTCATGGGCTAGGTATGCTTCATAACCCTTATGGATGAGTTACCTAGCTATAATAGCTACGATAAGGTTCTTTAGGGAATTTCTCTCACTTACAACTATCACTTCATGTCCCTATGCTATTCTAAGGGTAAGCCTCTTGTTTTCACAGTCAACCATAGCTTAATGTTTAGATAACCAATCCATACCCAAGATAATGTCAAATTCATGGAAAGGAAGTTTAATGAAGTCTACAAGGAATAGTTATTTCTGGATTACCAATAGATAGTGTATGCATACTTTATTCACTATTACACTCTATCTAATTAGATTGCTTATATGAATGTTTATGCTTATAAACTCTAGTTTTAAACACCTCTCTTGTGCTTATGTGGTGCAAATATAAGAGTGAGTAGATCTAAGATCTATTAAAGCCAAGACTGGTGCATCAAATATATAAAAAGTACCACCAATGACATCTGGGGCCTCTACTTCCTCATGAGCTCTAAGGGCATATAGGCTAGCTGGAGCTGTGTCTTTGTCCTGGTGGCTTAACTACTGCTCAGCTTGTCTCCTCTGTTTTATCTCTACCCCTTATTTTGGGGTACTACTGGTGCCTGAGTTTAGGTAGCTTTAGTCTGCCTTTGAGGACAATCCCTCTTAAAATGATCTATGGCCCTACAGATAAAACATTCTCTTACCTTTGCTTGTCTGCACTATCCCCAATGCCTTTTTCTACAAGTCTAACAAGTCAAGGGTGCAATTCTGCCTGATGGTGCTGATACTAGTGCACTAAAGGCTTTTTTTAGAGAGGTTAGGGTCTAGATACAGAAGCTTAACCTAACCTCTATGGTAGTGTGTACCTCTATGTCTGCTGCCCTAATTGAGACTGACTCTCTCTCTGTATCTTACTAAACCCAGGTGCTAAACTAGACTAACCAGCTATATACTACCTGTTCTTTTGTAAAACCTCCCTCTTTTTCTTGCAACATCTCTTCTATATCATAAAATGCTTCTACCAAAATTGTAAAGTTTGTAACCTTTCGGTTGGCTATTTACATCCGTAACTCCATAAGGCCACTTAGAAACCTCTTTCACCTTTCCTATTTAGTAGGAACAAATTCCTCTTAATATCAACTCAATCTTGCCAAATCTTTATCATATTCTGACACAGATCTTCTTCCCTTCTTCAAGTTAAGAAACTCATGTCTTTTCTTATTTTTGTATGATTTTGGTACATATCTCTTCTTAAACTCATTCAAAAAGAATTCTTAGGTCACATCTTCTACTGCTTTCCTCTTTTTGGCTATTTCACACCAATGGAATGCTTTCTTTTAGAGAAGAGAGGTAGAACATTTTAGACTTTCCTACTCTATACATTCGAACAGTTCTAGAATTCTGAGTGTCATCTCCAGCCAATGCTCTACCCTAGCTGCATCCTAGTTCCTATAATATCTACTGCTTCCATCTTTTTAACCCTCTCCAAATGTGTCTTTTGTGCCATAGCTAGAGGTGGAGGAGGTACAAGAGCTAGTGGAAGAGGTACAAGAGCTAATGTTGACGTGTGACTCAACAAATCTACAATTTGCTATAGAAATGCTAAAGAGGCCTAAGACTGCTACTATGGCTATTATGCAGCATCATTAGGCTTTCGTGTAGCTGCACTGGCTGCTACTCCCTACACAGTGGTAGGAGCATGGCTTGCTACCTCTTCTCCATATTCTTTTGGAATTCTTTCACTCATCAAGGATCACTACAAAAGGATTACAAACTATTAGCATCATTGCAATGTAATTTATTAGAAAATTCAAATCCTAGACACTTGTACTTATGTAAAGACCTAAGACCATTGAAACCTAAGCTCTGATACCACTAAATATAACACCCATGCCTGATTCCCAAAGAAACTCGATAGGAGGTACAACTTCCCACTAGGTTACCCATCTTAAAATTTTTCCAACCTATATTCTTTAACACTTATTGACTTATTTATTTAATGGATAGATTTTGCCTAAATCTTCAATTTAACCCTTAGTCAATATTATTCAAGTTATATTAGACATAAAAATCCATTTTACAAGCAATAATTGATTCTCTAAAAATTTAGGTACCAAAATGGCTGCTCGAGTGACATTTCCAAAAAATGTACCTATGAAAACAATTTAATTAAAATTTATTGTATTTCTATCATCCTCTAGACCCTTATGGTCCTCTAATATCATCATCATAAGTATCACAATCATCACATAGGGCATGAAGCCCACAATCATCAGAACATTAGAATATAAAACAATTTAGTTAAAAGGCCTTTTATATGAATGATAGCTTTAAGCTTAAAATTTACAAACACTTATTGCCTCTAAGCTAGCTAAGCCCAAAACTCATTGTATTTACATGAGTGCTTACAAATGAACCCTAAAAATACAAAAAAAAAAGATTTACCTTATCTTGCTGATACTGCTACACTGTAAAATCTATAGAGGTTGTGCTTTCATCTTCTGCTACCTATACACTAAAACACCAATACGTTGAGTGTGTAACTCAGTGATGAATTTGGTATAGTAAAAGTATGTCATGCAAGCATATATGCATATCACATATGTCATGAATACATCATGTATCATCTGAAGTCCATGTTATGATAATAATATTATTTTATTAATAGGTTACATTATTATATTAATATGTCTTATACCATCATTTTACCTATTCATAAATTCCAGTATCACTGACTATCATCATCCATTAAGTTCATTTTATTACATAGGCCTAACTAGTTAGATTACACTTATAAACATTGGATAAAAGGGAAATAAATGGTGTGCAGTGACCCATATTTTGGACCTTAGTTTTTGCACTGACCTAGTGCAGTGGCCCAACTAGTGGACCTCAATTGTTGCACCAACTGTAACACCCCCTACCCATTTCTACCTGAAATAGGCAAGGTGTGCTACTTGTCGTTAAGGTCACCCATCCTAGGATTTCCCTGAGGGCCTTTCGTTTAACTTTTACCCAACCTTGACCAAGATTGACCAAACCTAGGCTTAAGCCCATTTTGATTATTTATTCCCTAATTACTATCTATTTTAGTCCGTAAAAATCCCTATCAGGCACTATCAGACATTTATGAAAAATTGGACAGCATAACGGCTGCCCTAGTAACTAACCCAAATTAACCTACATAAAAAAACACTTTTAATTTATCATCCAACCTTATACCCCTCCTGGACCATTTAGTCCTTTAAATCATAGTCAATAACATCATATCAAACTTATTTCATCAATCATAGGGTCACAGACCCATCAGCACACAAGCATGCAAAAGCATATTTCGATTAATAAGCAAAACTGTACATACATTCAATTTAGTGTTTTAGCTATACAACATCCCATACTCTCACACTATCTATGTACATGAGTGCATCTATATATAAAAATACTAAAGGAAAACAAAAAGAAATACCAATAGACTCTATGGTAGCTACACTATCGATGATGTCTGATGCTGGTCAGCTTTTTATCTACTACCTACACATTGAAACACCGACAAAGTGAGTATGACACTCAGTGATGGATTAAGCTAAATAGATTATGTCAACTCATGCAAACATACACCATGTAATGTTCCACTTACAATAGTTAATCCTAATAAGCTTTAAGGTCATTTATTTATTTTAGTATAGTTTACTTATCTGTTAATCTTAGCTTTTTTATCACATACTTCATATTAATTTCTTACTTTGCAGGCCTATACTAGAAAGACTACGCTTTAAGACACTAGACAGCAGGATGCATCCTATGTAGTGGCCCACTTTTAAGGCCTAGGTAGCTACACCTACCTTCCCCAATAATTAGGGACCTATAGCAGATAGTGGGGACACATCCTTAAACCACCCCTAGTACCTGCACCTTATAGCAATCAACACTAATGGTGGATACTTAGGGACCCATCTGTAAACCAATCCCAATCCATAATAATAACCTGTAGTGTAGTGGTTCATCATAGAACCTAGGCAGTTGCACCTACCATAACAAATACCTAGCAGTGGGTCCTAGAAGGACCGACCATATAGTAGCTGCTCTATCCCTAGTTGATCGGTCAATCCATCCAATGGGTGTCTAACTGATGAGCCATTAACCATTTTAGACTATTGTTATTATTATTATTATTATTATTATTATTATTATTATTATTATTATTATTATTATTATTATTATTATTATTATTATTATTTCACCATTATGTTACATTTTATGCCAATATTATACAAGTCACTGTAACTTTGCCTACGGTTGCAAAGTTACTATTCATTTAGTCATTTTTGCCTTTTATGATTTTCATTCCCTATGTCATTTTGGTTCCATTTCCATCAATTCCTTAACCCATGATTCTTATGTTCAATACCTAATATAAGGCACATTATTTTACCAAGTTTATGTCTTATATTCTCAAGCAAATAAATTACATTTCTATGCCTCATAACGTACCCATTTTTAGGTCATTTTATTTGTGCTTACCACATTTAATTTACACACCAAATGCTTCAATTACTTAACTATACATGCCATATCCATTTTGACACACCATTCGGCCACTATGAGCACACACATTCACTTCTGAAATCTTTCCTAATTAAATCTACAAATCTTATTAATTTAATGCCAGATACACCATTATAATGTTAATTTGCCTAATTACATGCATATACCTTATTTTATCAACTTTCCATACAAGTTCACGCACATAAACTCAATCAACCAAGCTTAACATAACAAATTTGAATGAATCCACATACCTAGGGTGTATCCACACCCCTTTCTCCACCACTTGACACTTGAATGCCTTGCTCCCTTTCACTTGGAATGGACACCCCTAACATACACCAAATTGAGCTTAGAAAAATTCTAAAAAATCACCTATAACTCCAATTTACATTCTAAAACTATAGTAACTCTTAGAATTGCTGAAGGTACCTATATCAAAAATAAAAATTGAAATTGGATGATTTTAACTTACATTGGGCACTATTCACCCAAGTGGTGAATTTGCCAAATTTGGACTTCTTTCTCCACTTTCTTAGTGGAATTGAGGTTTTTAGATGATGGAGGTTTTAATTTTATAACTTTTTCATGAAATTAGGTGGAATTTAGGAGAGAGAAAACATTGAAAATGGTGACTTATGCTTGCTAATGGCATCAGCTTACTTTGTTTAGGGAGGAAGATGATGAATGGCAAATGTGCGGCTAGTATACACATGTGTAATAACTTATATGGTATGGGTTGGCTACCTTTGATTGGGCAAAATGGGCCCCAAATAATTTATGTACATATCATGTCACTTTTTGACTCAAAAATTCATAAAATATTCTATAGGACACCAAAAATTCCCATTTTAGTTTTAAAAATCCAAGATTAATGTGACTAAGGGCCATGTAAAATTTTAGCTTAAAATTCCACTGTTGACTTTTTTGGCACTATTCATTGTTAGAATAAAAATATTTTGAAAAAATATCTATTAATATTAGAAAATTATAATTCCTCCTCCATCATACTTAGTGGAATTTTTGAGGTTCAATGTATGATATTTTTGATACCATCCGGGCACATCTCGAAGCTGTCCTGGCCCGACCTCATTTTATCTCCATAAAGAGTAGTTCTTAACCTAATATGAATTATTGGTTCTGTTAAATTTTTTAAGTTATTCATTTTCCCTATTTTCAGGCTTATCAAAAGTTTTATGACCAATATGCCTATCATCAAACTCAAAAATGATGGCTTACACTACAGGGAACATCACTCAAGCCCACATGGTACTTTTCATAAGACTTTGACTGTCGGGTGTTACACCGACCTGGTATGATAATAGGGACCTAGAACTCCCTATTACCAAACAGTAAAAATGGCCTAGCTCGTGGACCTCAGTTGCTACACCCACCTCATTTGATAATAGGGATCTACTTATATTAGTTAGAAATATTAACTTCATCTTGTGTAGTGGCTCAGCTAGTGAACCTCACAATTATGATGACCTCAATGGTTACACCTGCCTATATCACCATACTAGTAAAGGCTTAGTGGACCAGTAACTCTAGCAACTGCAAACCCCTAGTTAACCGGTCAACCCATCCAGTGGGTACCTCACTAATGGGTAACTATTTGTAAATTATTTTTATTACATTACAAATAATTTATTTTATTTATTTCCATACTATTAAGACACATTTATTATTTTATTTTAGTATGCTTATTTTTCACTAGACAATTATATGATCATTTTTATACTAGAAAGTTATATGTCCTTTTATGTCCGTTTCATGCCATTATCATAAAGTCATTTTTCATGTCCATGTCATATCCCTTTTAGAAGTCATTTCTACATGTTCATTTTCTATTACATAGTTACGAGTCTATTTTATTTTTACAGACACAATTATAGGCCAATTATAACTAATTCTTGGACATTTTCTCATGCCACTTCAAGCCATATCAACATGCCATTCTAGGCCACATATGCTTTCATTCTGTTCATTCCAACATGTCCATAACATTGGCCTCTCATTGCCATCAAAATCTAGTATCTCACATATTCAATTTACATACCAATTTTAGGCACACTTTAGGTCACTTTTTTTGCCATTTTAAGTATATTTCTTTCACACCATTTTCATGCCATTTCTTGCACTAAATTACTACCACATTTACACTACCTTACCTATCATACCTTACACCATATTTTTACAACTCATAACACACTTCCCATGCCATTTTCAGGTCATACATCATGTTATCATCATGCCACACCACACACACACATCATACACCATATTTCTACCATAACCACATATACATACATGCCATACTATGCATGCCATGCCATGATACATCATGCATACCTCTCAACTAAAGCATGTTCATGCACATTCATGTATTCTTCTCACCAATTTCACATACCTGTCATCTATACCCATGCCACACATGATAATTCCAATCATTCACACCATATACCTATAACATAATGTCATCTACATGCCAAAACACATTAACATTCCTCTTGGACAATACGAGTCTATGACCACAAAATTATTTTTCTCACCAAATTCATATAGAAATCATCATTTCTTTATATAATTATCATGCTAGCATATTTAATTCAACATTACGCACACATACATGATCAAACTAAGAATTCCATACACACAATTATGGTATTTCACAATCATACATACCATGGCATGATTTAATTATATCAAATTCACATACCTAAATCAATTCCAGGTCCTTTCTCACACATTAAAAGCCTTAATTCCCTTGTTCTCTTTAATTACTCATTATTCCTATGTAATACAATTCCTAGCTTAGAAAATTCATAGAAAATCATACAAGGCTCAATGTGAAAATCTAAAAATATGGTGATTCTTAGAACTAGAAGAGCTATTTAAAACTAAAATAAAAAGTGAGAAAAACCATTTACACCTTAACTTGAATTCTTAGGCCACCTTATATACAACTTGAATTTAAGGGAATTTTTCCTACTTTTAGGAATGGCAATGGTGTATATGCTCTAAGGATAAAATCTTACATAATTATGGGGATTTGTAATTATGTAATGGTAGAGAATAGTGGAAGAAAAGAAGAAAAAATGAGGGACTTTGGGGCTAGTTGGCATTAGCTACCAAGAAGGAGAAATGAGGGAGGAAGAAGGTGGAAAGTGAGGTGGCAATGTGAGAGTCCATATTGCAATAAAAGGGTATTTATAGTGGTGAGTGGGTGCCTCAAGTGGTGACTCGTAGCACCAGAGCCCCGTAAAAAATCTTAATTTTAACTGAAATTTTGGGCAATTTTAAAAATTCATCTAGACCTCTAAAAATCATCACTTTTACTCTAAAAATCTTTGATTGGGCCTACTTAGGGCTTCATAAAATTTCAAATCAAAATTACATCATCAAGTTAGTTAACTAATTCCTCAAAAAATTGATAAAATTTGAAAAATTAGCAAACGACCTCAAAAAATTAAAATTCCCTCACTAATATACTCAGTAGAATTTTTGACCTTCACAATATGATTTTTTTAGGTCCGTCCAGGCACATCCTAGGTTATTCTCGGCCTAAGTCCATCTGAGGCTATGATTGACTATCTTGTGGCTAAAATAAATTATTGGTTTTGCTAAATTTTTAAATTCATTCATTTTACAAATTTTATGGCCCTTCGAAGTTTCATGACTAGTACACCCCTTGTTGGCCCTACAAAGGTGTCTTAGCTCTCTAGGAACATTGTTAGAGTCTCAGAGGTACTATTCATGAAGTCCAGATTTACGGGCATTATAGACTTAGTAGTTGCTAGGGATTTTAATCCATAAGGATCATTGCCTTATTTTATGGTGAGTGTAGCCACCAAGGTTCTGACCAGAGTCTTGGACACTTTTAAATATTATGAGGTCTATTAGGGTTGATACTTACTATCTGCTTTATTTGGATATTATCCACTTATGGTTGGTTATTAGGAGATCATTGGAGGCTGATCCCTACTATCTAGTTTCTTTGGTGTATTGGGAGGTCTTCCTTGTTATCCCCTTTGTTGGGTGATCTATTTGGGTTGATCCTTGCCATTCAGCATTGGGAGGTTCTATGAGACTGATCTCTGCTATTAGATGGATAGTGTGTACGGACACTGAGGTCCATAATATGGGCCACTGTATGATATAAATCCTGATATCCAATGTTGACTATATGTTTTCCAAACATAGGATGAATAAAGAAGAATGATGAGTTTAATAATGATTAATAATCCATTAAAGATATTATAATATTTTAATATGGGAAAAAGGGAAATAAAGAAAGGGAAAAGAGATTAATTAGATAAAGATATGAATTGAACTAATAGATAAAAGGAACTAATTATATGATAACAAATAATAGCATTAGTACATTAATACTTTTCATAAAAAATGTTATACATATCAAGAAAGAACATATGTCTTAAGTTTATTAGGAAATGTATCTATGAATGAACTTACTTAACTATAAGTACACATAAGTTATTAAGGAAAAAAGATCATTCGAATATAGTGAAAGGATAAAACAAATAGAAATCATGAAAATGTATTAATGAAAGATATAGGCATATTCTTAATGATACTGTAAAGTATGAAATAAGGAAATTATATTAGACTGTCATAAGATATATAGTTAAAAATGTGCATAAGAGACATAAATACCCAATCACTACCTAATAGACATAAATGTTTGGATGAGACAACAAAGTTATGAATAGAACAAATATGTAAAAGCTATAAGTAATAAAAGAAGATAGAATAAAGACATGATTAGAGCATGTTTGTACTAATGGTTATTATTTATTGCAATCAAGGATTTAATTTCCATAGTATTAGAATACACCACTGAGCAATTATGCTCAGTACATTGGCTTTCTTGCTAATGTGTAGGTTATCAAGTAAGGCTAGCAAAGTGGTGGACCGAGTCCTAATATCCGCTAAAATAGACAAGTTAATGCTACAGGAAAGATGAGTCCATTAGGAGCACTACTTGTATGCTAAATATGTAATGATTATTATTTTTCTTAAGATTTTATATGCATCATAATGTAGCAAGACTAACAAATATAAATTACTAGATGTAAATAGATAGACATAAGCCTTTTTTGTACTAGGTCCAATTGAGTTTAGAATTAAATAATATATTAGTTGATCATTAAATATAATAACAATTCTTATCGAGTTAAATGAGTTATAGGCAAGAGTAGGATTAGGATAGATGACCTTTTGTGAAGTGGCATCTCTTACCCAACCTAGAAGCAGATTGGGAAAGAGTTGTTACACACCAGGAGATCTAACAAAACCACTACACGTGATCTTAAATAGGTACAGCCACTGAGAGGCTTAACATGATTAGTACACACTATATTGATGTGACATGTTAGTGCAGTAGCTGTGAGTCTAAAATATGGGCCATTACACATCATGATCCCGATATCTAATATTAGGATTAATGTCATCCAAATATAGGTTTGTAAATAGAAAATTAAAATTTGACATGTAAATATGAAAATATTTGTTAATAAATTATTTGTTAATGAGCTAAGTAAACTAGAAAATAACTTTGACATTAATACAACAAATAAGCTTAGTAATGAATATGAGACTTAATAGTGGCATGTAATGGGAGAAACTAATTGTGAACATAAGTAGTAAACTAGGATAGGTAAGTGACATAAAACTGGCATAAATAAATTATGGTGAAATAATAAGCTAAACTTACTAAATGGTAATATAATAGGTAAGGTAAGATGGGTAAAGGCTATGTGACAAGTTCCATTATTTAGATGCATGCATGGCAAGAGTGCATGTGTTCTTAAGCATATTTAATTGAATACACCACTATGCTTTATGGTTAGCATATCTTATTTTCTGATGTGTAAGTCATAGATAGATGTAACTTCAATTAAGTCTCGATGTAGCAGTGCAGTACAAATAACTTTAGCTTTTGGTATATTTTTGTATTTTGAGTGTGGTGTGAATAAGTCTAGTTAGCACTCATTTGTACATAAGCAAGGTATGGGACCAGTCTCGTTAATGTATGTATATTTCCTAAATTATACTAGTTATGTAAATTAAAGTGATAGACAATAGTACTATGTAATAGATACTTAATGAGTGTTTGATATAGTGTGAAATTAAGACTATGATGTATGTTGTGCTTTTAAGGTGATTGATGTCACTGTGTGCTAATTGATGACATTTGAGGGTTAAAAGGACCTAGTTGGCAAATTTGAGGTTGAGAATGTTATAGAAGTGGTACTTTCTATAGG
>CANXYI010432616.1:0-11330 GCA_948208565.1 Hura crepitans | reverse complement strand
TTTAAGTAAAGTTACATATTATAAACCTAATCTAACCACATTTAAGGACCTATTCCAGCTATGAAATTAAGAAAGCATGAAGTGAATATAAGAGTTCACTTACCTCAATCACTAGGAGATAGAATTGCCACCAATTTTAAGCCTTTAAGTCCCTAAAAATCCAACCCCCTTTCACAGAAGATTTCCCCTGCCCCCTTTCTTCAAGCCAAAAGTCCTCTAATTCCCTTAAAACCATAACTAGAAACCTCATTAGGACTTAGGCCTTATGGACATTCAAATATACCCATAAATTTCCAAAGAAAATAAGAAAAGCCCATTAAAACTTATCTTACACCCTTGCTAGAATGCCTTCTGACCCTTAGACCTTTTGTGATTTTTAATTAAATCATGAGAGCTCCTTTTGCCATACTTCTTCTTCCATAATTACCCTAACACATAAGGATAATTTTTAGTGTGCTTAGTTTTCTAAAAGAAGAAAATGATGATGAAAATTGTCATATTTCCCTTAAATGGCATCGATTCCAATAGCAAGAAGAGAAGAAAATTTTCTTCTTTTGTGAGTGGATTTTGCCACTTAACCTAGGTGTTGACATGTGTAATGGTCCTTAGGCTAGCTAGCATAGTACAGATAGGTCCCATGAGCTCCTGAACCATCCTAAAATAGCTCAATTTCAGTAGAAAATTCATTAAAAATTATAGAGACCTCAAAAAATTACACCATTTATTTTAAAATTGCTAATTTAATCCCCTCTACATGCTCATAAATTTTTGCAACCAAATTTTATCGATAGGGCAGTTTTCATATAGCCTCAATTTACGTGCCAACCTAAAAAATTATGAGAATTTGTGAACGACCTCAAAATTCAAAAATTCTTTCACCAATAGACTCATCCAGGCACATGCTGAGTCATTCTCGGCCCAACTTAGTTTAACCCCACAAATTAATAGCTTACGACTTGAAATGAATTATTGGTTCTGCTAAATTTTTAAATTTTTTCTTTTCATCATTTTAAAGCCCCTTGAAGTTTCATGACCAGTACCGCTACCTCTATTCTCATGCAAGTGACCCCACACCTTAGGCACACTTTTTGTACCTAGTTTTCGATTCATAAGCATTACAATTAAACTTTATGAGGCTTAAAAAGGATGAAAATGATTGAATTTAAAAATTTAGCAAAACTAATAAATTATTTCAGGCTATAAGCTAATAGGCCGTAGGCTCAGATTGAGTCGAGCCGAGAATGACCTAGGATAAGCCCAGAAGGACTTGAAAATTTCATACCCTGAAGGTTAAAAAATGTAAGGAGGCCAATGGTGAAGGAATTTTAATTTTTCAAGGTCGTTTGAGAATTTTTCAGTAATTTGACAAAATTGCAATTTTCTACAATTATTCACTAGCTTATTTTCTAAAGGAATTTGGCTATGAAATTTTGTGTTCCCCTAAAAAAGGCTATTTATGGATTTTAGAAACAAACATAATGATTTTTAAAGGTATGAGTGAATTTTTAATATTTTTTGAAGTTCTGCCAAGAAATCGAGATTCTTATAAATGTTGTTCGGCTACTTCTCGATGGACTTTCGCCATAAAATTTTATAGGCATTTATAAGTAATAAATGAGGATTTTAGGAACAAATGGCATAATTTGTTTGACAATCGAGTGATTTTTAAAAATTCCTTAAAATTGGCAACCCCTATTACCAAGAAATCAAGTTTCGAGGTGCTCGGGGGCCACGTGTCATGACCCGAGGCACCCCTGCACTAGAAAACATGGCCTTGACACTTATCCCTAGGCCCCACATCAACCACTACCTCAACACACCCCACTTACCCCCACTTTTCTTTCTTTTCTTCCTTCCTCTATTTATTGGTCACATTTTTCTCCAGCCATCTCTTTCCTTTTCTATGGCTATTCCAACCCTATTTTTCCATCTAATTGTCATTAAGAGGCATCCTTTCAAGTGAGGAATTCATATTAAAGGTTGAGGAGTCCACAAGATGCCTAAAAGTGCAAAGAAAATTAATTTTAGGGTAAGGATGCATACATAGGCAGCATGAGATTTAGTTAAGGAGTAAGTTAATTCCCTTTGATTTCCCATAATTTTCATAGAAGATTTCTCTTCTCTAAATGTGCTTACATAACTAGAAATTTCAATTAAGCATGTGTGTAATTTTAGTGGTATTTTGGAGGTGGAAAATGTGAGGACACTAAAGGATTCTCAAGCTTAAAGTTAAAGGAAAAAGGGTGTTATAAGGGAGCTTTAGGCCAACATGAGGTGTGGATGAGTTTGGTTTTTTAAATTGGTATGTGAATTTAATAAATTCCAACATGCCTTACTCCTTTATTTTTAGAGTTTTGGTGACTTTGTGGTGTGAAATTAAGGCTTGTAATAAGTAGTGTAAATGTTGATTTCTTTTCATGTAACTATAATGTTAATCACGTATGGGATTTATGTTAATTTGCAAGAAACCGTGAAGTAGGTGGAGTGTGGATTGTATTATATATCATGAATTCACTTGATTTTAATGTCTATATGATGCAAAGAATGGGATTATGTTAAGTATTGTGTATTGATCGTGAGGTGTAAAAGGGTATTTTAGGCTTAAAAGGCAAGGTTTTAGCCTTGTGTGTAAAACATATGATGCTATAAGATTAGTATGCATGATTATAATAGGTTGTGAGTGTGTATAATAGGGAGAAATAAATTAGGACATTTAATTTGGTTTAGCTGAGAGGTAGGAGCCTTAATTGTGATATGTATACTATGCCTATGATGAGTGAACCATAATGAAAATAAAATATTAGCATGAGAGAGTATATATATAAGCGGTGAACATAATGAAATAATGTATGCACATGTATGTGACATATGTGGCCGAGACATTTAGGAGTGTGTAATGGCATAAAATATGTGGTTTAGATGGGTATTATATTTGGTTGAGAGATAGCCTAAACTTGTTATTAAAAGTATGGCATGGTTACTTGTGTGGAATGCATAACTTATGGTTTAAGATGGATGAAATAATAGTTTGTTATGTAAAAAGGCTTGAATGATCCTTGTGTGCAAGAATACTAGCTATGGATAAGACATATGTTGAGTATGTGATAGCTTAAATAGTTTGATTCTAAGGATATATGCATATAATGATGCTTGTGACATGTTAAACTACTTGTAAGGATGGTTAAATGAACTTAGATGTACACATAAAACCATTTTGATGTATTGGCCATGAGCTATGTCAAGGAAAATGGTATGAAAACTTTGGTAATGTGTATGTTGACTTGTGTGTATGATAAGGTCTAATAATATGAACATGTTATAGTATAATTGGTTTAACATAATCTAGATAAAATACATGAGAGTGATATGATATAAAATGACTGTAATGAATGTGTTTTAATCGATGAATAAAACTTAGTGTATTTCTTTAGGAATTGGCCTAAAATAAGACATTAACTAAGCCTTAAAGTGAACTTGAGAATGACATGAAATGTGGCCTAAAGTATGTGCCTAAAATAGCTATTATGAGGCAATTACATGGAATGGCAAGAATGCCTATTATATGGTCTTTTAAGTGGCCTAATTGACTTTAGTTTTAGGCCTATGGAAATGTGAAACGAATGTTGCAATTGCCACTAAAAAATGACATGAAATAAGCCTAGAAATAGCCATCATAAAATAGGAAATAGACTTATAACTGTCCTATAAAATATATTTTTTGAACCTATAGATTAAATGGATTATGAATGATTAATAATTGGCAATTCAATATGGAATGAAACCAAGAATGATGTAAATTAAATTATAGATATAATATTACCTAGAAATATGATTAAAAATGTGACCCGAAACTATCTGATGAGGCCCATACTTGTCTGGGCTAAAAATCAGCTGTAAGATAAAATTTGTAATTATTCATTTTTGACTTATGAATATTATAAAAAGTTGATCAATAAAGAAACGGACATAAATTGAGATTAAATGGCCTATTAGTTTAACACTCACTGGATAGGTTGACTGATTAACTTAGGGATTAGCAGTTGCTAGACTGTCTGATTATTAGACTAGGCCAGTGCAGTGGCTGAGGTTCATTGTTGAGCCTCTACATGAGTTTATAAGGCAAACACCTTTTTTTTATTGGATATCAGACTAGGTTGATGCTATAGCCGAGGTTCATTGTTAAGCCACTACATTAGTCTATGGGGCAAACCAGTCTGCAGGGTAGACACTCTTTGTTAGTAGCACTATTGATGGTATATTGAGTTATGCTGGTGTAGTGGCGAAGGTCCCCAGAAGGGCCACTGCACTAGTCTGCTAGGCAAACTAGGATAGGTTATTTGATATGATTAGTATTTTTGCCCCTTGGGAGGTTCTTATGAACTGATCCCTATAGGCTATAAGCTAATGCAGTGCTATGGGTCCAAAGTGTGGGCCACTACACACCTTTTAGTTCCCTTTTGTTCCAGTGTTTGTAAGTGTAGTCTACCTAGTTGGACCTATTTAATAATTTGAATAATGCATCTAGAAATAATGGAATGATTGAATAAATTTTTTAAAAATAAACTAAATAAAATTATCTCAATGGTATTTTAGTAAATTTGAGAAAGAGTGGTATCAATAATTTGACATGTTACTCAGACACTACACCTAGACCATTATCTTATGGCTTACATGTGTTTGATATAATAATATTGATCTGGCTGATGGATATATAAATGAAAGGTCATTGCATTTCTTTAAAATGGGACCTATATACTTAAATCCTTAATTACTAGTGTATTAAAGCATCTGTGTGCTTGCATAAGACATGTTTTAATTTATTAAATTCACCATTGAGTTTTACACTCAGTGTACTAGTGTTTTGGTGCTGAGGTAAGCAAGGATAGTTATCCAGCTTCATAGTGTATATAGTGTAGCAGCGTAGACAATAAAGATCTAAATATTTTTGTAAATCAAAGTATATAATAAGCGCTCATATAAGAATTGTAGCTTACATGTCTAACATGCTTAGAACTGTTGAAGTCTGTAAATATAAGCAAATTAGTTATAAATAAATGGGCTTTTGGATTATCTTAAGATGTGCTTATGGGTTTTTATATCTATAGGCTTGAGGCCCTATATGTTTGATTTTGGCATATATGAGATGTGCTGATGTCATTTAGGAGACCAGAGGGTCTAGTGGAAATTGAGTTATTGTATATAGAAGTGTTTTTAATAAGTATTGGAAAATTTTTGGTATATCACTCGGGTAGCTGTTATGTTGCCCAATTTCTCTGTGACTTGTAAAGGGTCTGAAAAGCTTTGTTTGTGTCTGTCAGACCATGTATGCATGTGTATAAGGATTAGATCTTGACATCTAGGCCATATTTGATAGGGCTTTGGAATAGTCCATAAGTGTTAAGGACTTTTCTCTTGGAACAATCCTAAGATGGGTGACTTATTGGGAAGTGCATCGCCTATTGGGTTCTTTAGGGAATTTGGTAAAGGGTGTCACAATATGGACATATTAAAATTCATGCATTTTAACTTAAGTTAATGTGATTACACATAACGAACTCGATCGCACGGGATGCTCAATACTCGTCTAAGCCTTCTCCTTGCCTCGAGAAGCTTGAGTCATCGTTTCACCTACGAATGCAAAAGGATAATATCTTTAAAAATTAATATAAAATTCTAAGAAATTTAAAAAATTATTTCGAGCCTAGATATACACTCTATAGCATCATAGGAACCCATAAAAAATAACAAATTTGAAAAAAAATACTGAGGAGTCGAAAGGTTACTATTCACCTCAGGAGGGAATTTGAAATTCCTCCTAAGATATTTTGCCAAAATGGGTATTCTTAGTGTCTGTGGACTTATCTTAGGACACTCTATCATTTGGGTATGATAAATAAAGGTGGCTATAGTGGAGGAAGAAGAAAAATGGAGGAAAGGGAAGAGGGGGAGTGTGTTGGCAAAAAAGGGATTTGGAGGAGAGGAATTGAGTGAAAATGGAAGGAAAAGAAGGGAAATCGGTATTTATAGTTTTTGAAATTATTTTCCCTAAAACTTCATAAAATTTTCATCCCCTCTCAGAAAACCAAAATTCCCTCATTCTATCTCAAAAATTAGTCAAATTCCTCCTTTAAAAACCCTTAAAACCTCGAGCCTAAAAAACAAAGGAAACCCAAAAAATTACTATATTTTTTCCCAAAAATTAAGTAAAAATACTTCCCGATATCAAAAAAATCTAATTCCAAAGCCAATGGACTATTCAAAATATTTAAGTATCAAGTTGTAATATTTTCAAATTATTTTGAGCAACTTTTCAATTATTTTACGGTTGAGCTTTGCCTGCAGCATTATTCACAGGACACTGTTGTAAAATGTTCTTTAGTGTTTTTAACCATCCAAATGACTTTGGATTGGCTTCAAACTTTGCCCAAAATTCTCTCATAATTAATACTACCCATCGGTACACTTAGTGTGACTCAGGTTTTAGGAAGCACTATTCATCTTAGGGAGTACTATTCCCAAGAGTCGAGATTTTTGGGTCCTTATAATAATCGATTAATTACTCTTATTACCATACCTATAATATGCCAATAGCACTTAATTTCTCTTTTCTTATAGGCCTAGTTCACGTAATACTACTATTTAAGCTTGAGTGTTATGATTTCTCTTCTATTACTTTTATCTGGGTATATTTTATCTTTTTTTATTTTTTAGTTACTGCTTTGTATCTTTCTAAGTTACTACTACCCCTAATAATCCTACAACAATTATCCATGCCAAGATAATGGTACATACAGTGGCATGACACCAAAGTGTCTGAATAACAAATATGGCACAGTATGCCCCAATAACTTATATAGGGAATAACACTCTCCAAGAGTAATGATAGGCACCAAAATGCAATATGGTAGGCACTAGACAGGTGCGATACAATAGATGTCGAAGCATTACACAATAGGTTGCAGCTATAATGGTGGTTCCATGGTTAACCGATTAACTTATCCTAACAATAACTATTTAGATTATCAAGGTATTAAAATGTCATATGTCTTATTAAATTGTTAATTTGTAGAGTTATTTGTATTTTAGTGTATACCATTTCATATTGCCTACTTATTTCTCTTTTAAATGGTATGTTATGATTTAATTCTAATTTAGTGTCAGTGCATTATTATATCCTATCAATTATCGAGTAATATTCATACATATGAAATGAACTCGATATACTTATTTAATCTCATAAAAGTCATATGAAAATGAATAAATATATGTTAGTTCATAACAAATAATTTGGTAGTTGTTTCATGTTATAATAACTTATGTATACCTATGGTTTTTACATGTACTTATCTATTACTATCTATAACATATTCTATAATATTTAATTTAATTCACAATATATACTCAAGTTATTTCTTACATATAGGCATGTATCTATTTTATTTTGCATCCCATTGTTTACTATTATTCTATAATTGATTCATGTTTAAATCTTTGACTCTATTTTTATTTTTTATTTTATTCATTTACTTATTTTTTTAATTATATGTTACTTTATAAAATTTCTCTTATACTTTTCAAATGTCCTTTTCATTATACATTTATTTTATTTCCTTATATTACTAACCATTTATTTCTAAAAATTTCCCATATTCACAATATCCAAATATTCATTTTAAAATTTATATTCATTTTATAACACTTTCTTTATTTAACATTTAGTTACATATTCCATATATTTTCACTATTTTTAATCTTTAAAAATTATAACTATAACCATTTTATATATATCCACTTTTATTCCATTTAATTAGTTATATAAATTTCTTTTTAATCTAATTAATTTTACTTTAATCTTATGAATTAAATTCTATAAACTCTTTATTAATTCATATTTTCTCTAAATATAATTTATTCCATTTATTTTATTTTCCCTTCTTTGATGTTATCATCATTAATCAATTTCCTTATTCAATCATATATGTACATATATTCCATATCTTCTCTTATTTTTGCATAATTGATTTCTTTTTATTTAATTATTTTCATACACTTGTATACACATGTCTATATATACATGTAGACATATATCTAACTTCCCTCAAACACATACATACTTATTTATTAATTTCATAATTGTTCTTATGTGTTCTATAAATTCTTAATTTACTTCCTATGATTTACTTATTGATTCTTCATTATTTACTTTTATCTTATGTCTCACAATGACTTCTATGATTATAAGTTAATTGTATTTAGAATTGCACTCAAAGTTTTTGCTAATAATACTTATTATAATTAATTAACCTTTCATATCTATCATATACTTTTATATACATATATTTTGCTTGTCATATATAAATTTCATTTTTAATCATATACATATTTCATTCTTCCTTTAATCATGTAAATAATTCTTATCTTTTAATAATACACATATACTCTTTATGTTACATATATTCCTTGATTTTGTTTTACATATGTGTTTATATACATAATTCTTTATTTGAACACATAGTTATAGGCATACATATGTATATCTTTTATGCCCGACATATCACTTTAATTAACCAAGTATTCACTTTAGTATACATTTTATTTTTCATTCCTATCATTTAACATATGAATATGCTAATTTTACATATTTATTCCCATATGATTTCTACGTCTTACCTTAATTCCATCATGTTTAAAATTTGGATTAATGTCCTATTATATTTATTATAATGTTTCATCAACATAATTAATCAATATGGCTACAATATATATATATATATATATATATATATATATAGGTTTACACAAATAATTTGGATTTTTGTAGAATTAGTTTTCAAAAATGTTCATTTTAATTATTTAATCACCCATGTCATTTTTTATGGCCTAATTTTCTCATTAATTAATTAAATATACAAATTAACATGTAATGGCCATTTATTTCTTTACATAGAGATTTTAACATAAGGTAGGAAATTATGCTACCTTCATGATTCTTTTAATTTTTAATCATCTTCATACCATTTTATAAGCTATATTCAAGATTCTATGATTTAATTTTAATGAAACACTTAAATCATACCAAACCCACAAATTCCATAATAGGTGTTAACTTATAAAATTCACAAATAATGAATTCACATACTTCTTCTTGCTCACATCCATCAATTCTCTTCCTTTTTCATCTTGATTTCATTATTTCATCATCGCTTCATCAAATCCTTACTTTACTATAATGATTTCCTCACATAACAATCCACTAAATTATCATTGATCGTATAGTTCATCAATTAGTCACCTTTAAATTCTAAATTAACTAAATGAATTGCTAATTAAAGAACCAACTTACCACCTTTAAATATTCATCCTTTCCTCCCTTTCTTCCTCTAATTCCTTCCTCTTCTAATGCAAATTAGGGGAGTCTAATATAGTAGAAGTAAAGAGCTTTCAATTTAATACAACATAATTGGATTTTATGGTGGATTAAATGAGAATTTTGGGATGGTAAAAGGAAGCAAGAATTTTTGCTAGGAAGGGGGTTTTGGGGGCTGATTTTTGTTGAAAATAAAGTAAATAATTTATTATTATTTCGGTTCTTATAGGTGGAATAGATGGCTTAGATTAAAAATCACATATACATATGGATGGCTTAAATTTTTCCATGTGTGTATTTATTAAAAATATCTTTTAATCATTTATACTTTATCAATCTCTCATTTCCACTTGGATGGCCAAGATTTATTGTAACACCCTAATACCCAACTGACAGTTGATTTAGATTTAGGATGTCATAAGCGATATCTCTTACCTGATTCGGTTGCTGAATCCGAATGAAAGACATCACACTAACTTAACCATCTTACTTCTATTAACTACAAACACACACACACACACACACACATATATATATATATATATAATCATATAATCTAGGGCCCAGTACATATACATCAGTGCCAATCTACTAATATTATAACGACCCAAAAATTCCGACTCTCATGATAGTAGTTTTCGGGATGAATAGTGTTTCCTGAAACTTGAGTTGCACTAAGTGTGCCAATAGGGAGTATTAATTATGAGAGAATTTTAGGCAAAGTTTAAAGCCAATCTGAAGTCATTTGGATGGTTAAAAATGCTAAAAAATATTTTATGGCAATGTCCTATGAATAGTGCTGTAGGCAAAATTGAATCGTAAAATAATTCCAAAGTTGCTTAAAATAACTTTAAAATGTTACAACTTGATAATCAAATATTCTAAATAGTCTATTGGCTTTGGAATCAGAATTTTTTTATATCGAAAAGTATTTTTACTTAATTTTTGAGAAAGAAAATATAGTAATTTTTCAGGTTTCCTTCTTTTTTCAAGCTCAAGGTGTTAAGGGAATTTAGAAGACGAACTTATCTAATTTTGGGAATAAAAATGAGGGAATTTTAGTTTTTTTAAAGGGGATAAAAATTTTACGAAGTTTTTGGAGAAAATAATTTTAAAAATTATAAATAGCCAATTTCATTCCATTTCCACTCAATTCCCTCTCCATTTCCCTCTCAAAGCCAATGCCTCCCTCCCTCCTCCCTCTCTTCCATTTTTCTTCCTCCACACACCAACCCACCATCAAAATTTATCTTGATAGATAGAACTACATGAGCCGAACTCGTAGACACTAAGAAGTCATAGTTTAGCAGAGCATCTCAGGAGGAATCTCAATTTCCCTGCACATCCAACCATTAAGTAATTTTTTTTGGTTTTGATATTTTTCCTAGGTTCCTCGGGTGCCCAAAAGACTATATATCGGCTCATTTTGATTTTTGAAGTTTTCTATGATTTTATATGCTTTTTCTAAAAATTGTACCTATTTGATTCATAGGCAAAAACTTGAACCGAGCTTTGTGGGCAAGGAAAAGGCCTAAAAGAGCATCGAGCATCCTTAACAACCTATCTTAGTATGTGTAATCACATTAATTTTAACGGAATGCATGAAAATCTACTATGGACATTTATGACATAAATAGGCATTTAATGCAATAATGGGTAATAAATGTATTTGTTGGCATGAATGCATGATGAATGTATCTAATGTGCTAACCTAGAATATGTTATGCATGTGTGATTCATAATTAGAATGTAATTAAGTAATGAATGTGTTATATGAATTTTATGCATTTATTGATGTTGTATGTAATTAATATGTATATGTGTGTGTAACATTAATGTATGTTATTATGTGGCATGAGTGAGATACATGGTCAAAGTATGTTGGCTGAATGGTCCTTGAATGATGACATGTGACACCCTTCTCTGTCTCTACATGAAACAGATAAGAAGCATCACTTCCCGC
>CANXYI010432448.1:0-17077 GCA_948208565.1 Hura crepitans | reverse complement strand
TGATCTTAGACCCATCTTCCGCTTTAAGAGTTATCCTCTTTAACTTGCAATCTCCTAGGGCTTGAGACTTGGATAACTAGTCCTTACCCAATATCAAGTCAAACTCATCAAACGGTAATGAGATGAGATCAACAAAAAACTTATGCCCTTAAACCATAAAAGGACACTTTGTAAACCTTATTTATAGTAACATACCGACCTTTGGGATTGGTAACCCAAATCTCTAGGTTAAGAAACTTAGAATCTAGCCCTTAGTTTTGTGCTTATGCCATGCATATGTATAAATGTGTAGACCCTAGATCTATCAAAGCCAAATCAGGTGAATCAAAAAGAAGAAAAGTACCAGCAATGATGCTTGGTGTATTAGCATCCTCCCTAGCTTTATTACATATTGCCTAGTAGGAACTCTATGCTCAACTCAGGTCTCTATCTTGTTCCTCTGAGGTCCATCTACTCCCTCTCCTTAATCTCCCCTTTGGCCTTTGATGGAGCCATGTTTAGATCCCTATTCAGCATTAGCTCTCTTCAAGCAATCTCTATAAAAATGATCCGATGACCCATAAGAAAAGCACACTCTCGATTTTAGCTTCTAACACTTTCTTCTATGTCTATTATGGCAAGTCTAACACTGAGGTATCTGGCCACTCTTGGCTATCAAGACTGGTGTCCTAGTAGCCTGAGATTGTTGTGCAGTCTTACCCTTGTTAACCTACACTATCTTCTAAGACTAGCCCAACTTCTGTGTCTATTGTGGAACCCTAGACTAATTCTCTTTAAATTTCTTATAAGATCTTTGAACTATACTAGAAGCTCTTTGACCAAAGGACAGCTTCTTCTAATAGAATTCTCTTTTCTCTTTTTGAACCCCTTCTATATAACAACAAATGAAAACTATCTATGAGAAATCCCTAATCTTCATAGGAACTACCTGTGACTTAATGTCCACATGTAATCCCTTCTTGAACCTTTTACACTTGTTAGCCTCTGTGGAAATGGTCTCCTTGGCATACCGACTTGAGCATGGCAAAGTCTTTCTTATACTCTCTAATGGACTTCTGCCCTTGTTAGAGATCCATAAACAACTGTCTTATATCATTTAGATAATCTTCAGTAATGTACTTCTTATGGAACTTTAGCAAGAAAAAGTCACATGTTAGCTTATGCATTGACTTGTACTCTATTAGGTCTTCCTACCATTTTAAGCCTTCTTCCTGAAGCAAAGATATAACATAGATCACCTTCTCTTTTAGGGTGCATCTTGTCTACTTCATTATCTTCTTAGGATATCCAACCAATATTCTACCTTCCCAATCTCTACCATGCCTTCTCCCTTGAAGTCTTTGGCTCCCTTCTTTTTAACTCTCTCAAGGTAGGTCTTTTGGAGAGCAAAGGGAACCTCTAGCTCTTATGCTGGTGGTGAAGCAATAGTTATAGCTTATCTCAAGAGTTGTAACATCTTTTGTAGAAACATTAATGGCATTGGAGTTACAGATGATTCTTGCCTCGCTGCACTACCAGATATGGATGTAACCCTATCTAACTCTTGTGTCATAGACATTGAAGCCTGACTCTTGATTTCTTCATCTTAGTGTGGTGACACTCATCTTATTTGTAGATAAGATAATAATTCATAAGCCTCGATGTCATAATTTTATGATGTATAAACTTAACCTAAGCACTCATATGTTTTCTATGAATTCTTAAACTGGAGCTCTAATACCATTGATTGTGACACCCCTTACCTAGTTTAGACACTAACTAGTAGTCGAGCTCGACTAAGAGATGTGCACACAAATGTGTTATTCAAACTCTTTACATTTTATCCCATTTAAAATCATTATTTTCAAAATATTTATATTATAAAAATACGAGTTTACAAAAATTTTTCAAAAACTAGTTACTTTCCATATTTGGAATTCCTTGTGTCAAAAATCCAGTAGCTTAATAATTGTACCGGGACACTATCCCAAATATGAATAGTAACCTACAAAATAAAAAACGTTTTTATAAACTTTTTCTCACCATTCTCAACTCCTGTGATCTTTCTGATCACCCAAAACTTGTCAGCATCACAATATCACAAAATATGCAACAAAATCTTAGCATGTAGTTAATCATAAATAAAAAATCCACCTTAAAGTAAATACAAACCTTAAAATTCCAAAAATTCACAATTTAACTAGTTTAGGGCCCATTCCCTAAAATTATATCCATATGAGTGCTACCAGTTATACATCATAAAATTTAAATCAAAATATTCCAAAAGAATCTTTATCTTTTGGAAACTTGACAATTCAAGGCTTATGCTCAAATTGTCACCTTACCTACGTGTTCACAAAAACTAATGATGAGCTAAGCAATAACATAGTGGTGTAATCAATATAAGTTGCTTAAAATGACAAATAACATCATATAGTATTATATGGCATATAAACATTCACAATTTCACATATTATGCAACATTAATCATAATATGTATAAATGCACATGTATGGCATAAGACATTTGTGTACCACATCATAAAAATCATTTATCATTAAATCATTCCATATATCATGTAAACATGTTCATTATTTGTTATGGTCCATTTATTAAAGTCCACACTTAAGAAATAATAACACTATGGATAACAGAGTATTAATGGACCACCTAATCCCTCGAAACCACGTTGGCCCCACACACATAAGACCCGAAGTTCAAAAATATCATAGATCTATGGGTGATCACTCATTAAACTCAAAGGTTAGAAATAAGATCCAAAGTTCAATGCATTAGACCCGTAGGTCAGGACATAAAAAGTAATGCAAAGGTTCATGCATCGTAACTTAAAGGATACAGAGGTACCGAAGTACCTTAGTAGCTGTTATGACTCTTAGCTAACTAGTTAACCTATTCGACTAGGCTATTTACTTGCATGGGCTATTAACCAATTATTTTTAGTTCCACCTAATTATTATTACTTAATATTATTTTTAATTAAATTAGTTTAGCCAACTAATGACTAAACTAGGAAACAATATGATCAAAACTTAATTCATTATTATGACATGCCAAACCACATAAATATGCCATATATCAAATATTTACATGCATATGCTAATGAACACTTTATATAATTACACTTTCATATTAAACACATTACGCATACTTATGACATCATATTTGCCATAACCTAAGTACACATCTTGTAAGCTCATGCATAAAATCACCGTATTAATAAATACATTATGTTACATGCATGTCATACACATCATGAAGATGCTATAGACACTATAATAAATCAATATGCCATATAAAACTCATATTACATCATAAATGCACTATATTATGCATTTAAGTGATAAAAGAATACATTTTCACATTATGACTCTTTTATGCCATAAATACACATAATACGATTTTAGCACATTATGGATAATTATAAAATCATATGATAAACCCATCAAACATAATTTGCCTCATTATTTATTTTCGTGCAAACAACATACTTAGTCACTAACATATGTAGCATGCATCATACACCATTACACGTCAAGGCCTTTCAACCACTTTATTATGGTGAGCTTATTCTCACTCTCTTTTTATCACACAAATCAACCCATTTTTCATGGCTAATAACATATAAATAATTATGCACATTTATCCCTTATTTATCATAAAACATGGATATACATACATAAACCATAAACCATATAATCATCCACGCATATCATTACCTCTCATTTCTAAATTCACATGCATAAAGCTAATTAGCTAATACATATTCATAATTCACTATTCATATGCGCTTTATGCCATAACACATACATGCACACATATATATAAGCCATTCAACCATTATGCTTCTTATCCCTCCATAATACAATTAATCTCTTTCTCTTCATTTTTTATGTTCATATGATTATTTACATTCATTCATGGTCAATCATAATGCATAACACACATTTATGACACAAACATGCACATATGTGTGCATATGGAAATAACATACACACATCATTATAACATATGGCCATTTCGGCCATATTGCCCGAGATGCCAAGTGTTATAATTTCATGTATACACACACACACACACTCACACATATGTACATAAAAATGACTTGAAATGTTAATGTATACAATTATAAAAATGCAATAATTTATATGTATAATAATGTTGCAAGGTAATTTCTTTTATGAATTTTTTATCAAATGAACATTTGATATCTATATGCTTAATATATATCCTATATTGGTGAACATGTGTACAAGAAAAGGTTAAGGCCGAATGGCTATCAAGATAAGTAAATGGTGTTCTAACATTTGTATATAATATATGAGTTTATAATGTGAGCATAACAATATGGAATATGCATATATGGTGTTATGTCTTATATATGGCTGAAATGGTTGAAGCTATGTGTTGAGCTTATAATTGTGTTAGTTTAACATTTATGAGCTATATGAGAATTATAATAATATATGGAAACATGAGTGATGCTTTATACTAATGGATGTGACTATGTACGTTTATTGCCACAACGATAATTGGAAACGAGGTAAGATGGATTAAAAACTACTTAAAAATGTGAAACTTAAATTATAATTGTGTTGCCTCATATGATTAGACAACCTAGAGTGGATAGATTGACTAGTCAACTAGGGAGATATAGCAGCTACTAGGGTACCACTGATACTTCATTTGGTCTCCAAGCAACATTTGGCCTTTGTATAACCATATTGGGCATGCGAGTAATTATATATGACCTTCGAGTAATATTTAGCTTTCAAGCAACCACATTTGGCCTATAGGCACCATTTATCCTATTATCTAGTTTTAATATATTGTCTATTAGGTATAGGCATAAAATGGATATTGTGACACCCCCTACCAGATTCCTGAAGAAACCTGATAGGCGATGCACTTCCCACTAGGTCACCCATCCTGCAATTGCTCCAGGGGTGAACTCCTTAACACTTATGGACTATACTGGAACTTTATCAGGTATTGCTTAGAATCTCAGTCTAACCATTAAACATGTGTATATATGACATGATAGACTCAAAAAACCTATTTACAAGCACTTACATGTTACAAAAAATTGGGCAGCATAACGGCTACCAAGGTGACATACCAAAATTTTTCACTCATTAAAAACACTTCTATAAGTAATAATTCCATTCAACCTCCATCTGGACCTTTCTTGTCCGCCAGTCAACATTAGCACACATCAATCACACATAAAAAAACACACACATAGGGCCTCAGGCCCACAGTTGTCAAACATTAAGCAAATTAAATAGATATAACACCTGATTATATATAACACATCTATTCTTTATATATACATACATAGCAGCTTTCAAGCAAGTCAAACCCATACTTACAGTGTTTTACATGAGTGCTATCTAACAAAACCAAAAGAAAGGACTCTATGTATCCTTTAAGAATTGCACTACTACACAACACAATCTCCGAGGTCAGACTACTTATCTTTGCAACTTGCACACCAAAACACTGGTATGATGAGTATAAAACTCAATGGTGAACTTAAAGCATTCAAAACATGATATATAAAAAGGCCCACATGCAATAATATTATGACAATCATAATGCAGTGTGTGGGTGATATACTAGGTGATTCATGTCATTCAAGTGATATGCCATTTTTACACAATAATTACCAAAATTCCATTGTAATAAGTTTAATTAAATTATTCATGCAATAACCTACCATTATTTAAAGTCTGTATATTAATTCCATTTAATTTATTAGGCTCGACTAGATAGATTAGACATAAGACATTAGAACAAGAGGAAATTGAAAAGTTATGCAGTGGTCCACATTTTGGACCTTGATTACTGTACCAATTTGGTTTGATAGTAGAGATTAGCTCAATTGAACCACCCAATACTAGATAAGAGATAGCATAGATCACTCCATAGACCTTCTAATATCTCAAATAACTCAACCACTAAATCATATTATGGATAGCAAGGATCAATCCATAAACCTCCTAATATCCAGATAGTCATCAATATCATACACTGCTAAAGGATAGTAGGGATCAGTCTGTAGACCTCCTAAAGTCCAAAAAATCATAAAAACCATTTAACAACTGCTAATCCCTAAGTTAACCGATTAACCTGTCTAGTGGGTGTCTAACTAATCAGCCATCTAACCTTATTTTAAGTTTATTTACTTACTAATCATCATGTTATCATATTTAGGAATGAAAAATAGATAGTTATAAATTTTATTTGACATTAAAAATTTAACCTAGACAGTTATAGGTCATTTTTGGTCCTATCAGAAAGTTAAAGGTCAATTTTTCTAAAGTAATTTAAGCCACTTTCTTAGGCATAATTAAGTTTATATCAAGTCTAGTCTAGGCCATTATTTTAATCCAAAATATCCATGTTAAATATTCTTTTTAGGTACATGTCCCTAAATTAATTTTTCAGGACAGTTATAGGTCATTTTCTATTTTTGCATAGGTCATTTTATATCCAAATTAACCTCTTTTCATGCCATTTTTTAGTTCTATTTGCACTTATTTCCATACACTTTCATAGGCCTAAAGCTAAGCTCAAATACATATCTCAAATAGCCTTAAAAGAGGCTTCCATTTCATTTCACATAAACAATATAAAGTGTCCTAAAATTAAGTGCCATTTTTTAGGACAAAGTTAGTCCATTTTAAGGTCCCTTTTTACCATGCTACTCTAAGCCATTTTCAAGTTCTTTTTTAACCATTTCCTAACTCAAAAGGTGTCCCAAATTCCATGCATTTCATGCCTTATTACTCATGCACATTCACCTAGTTTGTGTTATATGGACATTACATAAATAATGCCAAATAAATTATGCTAATCACAAATATACACACGCCATGCCATACCTCATTTTTCATGCCACTTTGCCTTGCATACCTCTCGACCAATGCCTCTAAATGGCCATGTGCATGCTTTTCTCTACCATTAATCACCTATGTACATATCATAGCATCACTCAAGCATGCTTATACACACACACACAATGTAATTATCATGCAAACTATGCCATTATATGCCTTGTATATGCTTCGGCCACACTAAGCACACACACACACAAGCCTTATTCATCAAGTGTATCATCTACACCTAAAATGCCATCACTAACAAGCCAAATTCCATATAATATGCCATGTATACTTACCATACACCTAAAATACACACCAAGGCACCTTTCGACCAACTAATGCCTCACATCAAGACTCATATTTTCCACTATGTACCACCACACTTCATACATTTCTATAGCAAACACCTTAGAAATCATGCCAAAATCACCTTAAACAAGCCATACACACATGCACACAACACACCTACACACACCTCTAGACCAAATGAGGACTTAGTCCTTCTATTCATTCCTTTCACCAAATCATCATTCTAATCATTCATTACACACATAATTTACACAAAAACAAGCCTAATTCGCAATTACACACACATTAACCATGAATTCCATCATTTCTATACAAGGTTCCTATACCTTTTACATACAAATTCCAAGTCTCATGGTTTCAATGCTTTAAATTCACATACCTCTTTAATAAGAATGACTTCTCCTTCACTTCAAGCTTGCCAAAGGTCTTATTTCCCTTCACTTTGCCTTAATCTCTATTCACGCCACTCCTCTTTTGAAAAATCATAGAAAATCCTACAAGTCCCTAAATCAAATTCCAAGATTATAGGCATTCTTAGAATAGCAAAATCCTCTAGGAAATAAATTAAAAAGGAGGAAATACTTACACATCAAAAGTTGGTTTCCAACACCCTTTTTATGTACACTTGAACTCTTTTGAATTTTCTTGAGCTTTAGGGACTTCTATGGCCTTTAATGCCTTTAAAAATTAATTCACAACACAATTAAAGGATTTTTAGTGGCAATTGAGAAGAGAAAAGCTCTTAAGAAACCATAAAAATGGTGGAATATAGGAGAAGGTGGCATCAGGTGCAAATGAGGAAGAAAAGAAGGAAATGGGTAGGTGGTGGGGTGAGATGCAAATTAGGCATCTAGGTGTCACTATGGGACCTTATATATTGGCTAAGGTGGCATTGGTGGGGCCACTTGCCACCTAAACATCCTGAAATTACTCGATTTTGGTAGAAACTTTGGGAAATTTTTAAAAATCACTAGGACCTCTAAAAATCATTATGTTTATTTTAAAAATCCTCATTTAGTCCCATTTAGAGGCTCATAAAATTTCACAGCTAAATTCCCTCGATAGGATAGTTAACCAATTACCTTGGTTTATATGCAAAACCTAAAATTAAAGAAAAGTAGCAAATGACCTCAAAATTCAAAAATTCCTTCACCAATAGACTTAGGGGAATTTTTAACCTTTAGGATATGGCATTTGTAGGTTTGTTTAGGCACATCCTGAGTCATTCTTAGCTCGAATCCATCTAAGCCTATGGCTCACTAGATTACAACCTAAAGTAATTTATTAGTTCTACCACATTTTTAAATTAAGCCATTTCCATCATTTTTATGCCTCTTAAAGTTTCATGACCGGTACACCCCACCTCGGGCCTCGTGAAGGTGACTCGACACTTCGGGCATACTTTTAAAGTCTTGAAGGTATTATTCGTAGAGCCTTGACTTATAGGCATTATAGATATTCCTAACATAAATATAAGAGGGATAGTATAAATTAAATTTTACATATGTATTGATGTTGAACTTAATACAGATGTGATGGTTGATATGTATGCATGAATGACCATTATTATCATTATGGATTATTGTATGGACATGATGTCTAATACTAGTATGATATGTATATTTGTATCTGTGATGTAAATTTTTATGAGGATAAAGTTATTGCATGATGTGTATATGAACATGCATAAGTTAAGTTGAATACACCACTAAGCATTTTCTTAGTGTATCATTTTATTATGTGATGTATAGGATAAAGAAGTTAGATTAGAGTCAACTCAAAATTAGCAATGGATCAAAAAGATGAATCTTTTGGTATTTTGCTTTCTCTTTGTTTGATTAGGGATATACTCTATTATTGGCACTCTTTTGTAATTTGAGGGATTGGACCTAATCTATAATGTAAATATTTTTTAACTCTTTAATATTATACAATAGTTTGTTAAAATAAGTTAGTATGATGGTGCATGACTTGTATGATATCTTTTACTTACACATATGAGATGAATGTTGAGTTTAAGTATGCTGAGTTGCTTTAGAGGGTTAGATGGACCCAATTGTTTTTGAACTATGTTGGGAGTATTTAAAGTGTTTTTTTATACAAGTTACTATTTGAGATAATACCTAGTACAGCCGTTATACTATCAAAATTTTGGCATGACCTTAATAATGCACCTTAGAAAACGGTTTTTGGAAATCCATATTTTTTTGATTTGTGTATAAAAAACATGTTTTAATCTCATATAATAAATTTTAAATTTTATTACGATTTTCCATTAGAGTTGATTAGATATCAGTTTATGTACTATTTCTTATTCAGGTTCAATAATTGAATCGGGTAAGGGCTGTCACATTTGGTGGTATCAGAGTTTAATTTAGGCATTCTTTAATAGATATGGGATACATAAGAATGCCATAGGATTTAAAAAGTGTACATCACATAATTATATGTATTTAGGCTTATAATCTACTTTCTTTTTCTTATAGATTGGGGATGAGTCAAAGTACACCTCAAGATGATGAGAAAATTGAGAGCTATACTCTGACTACTATTGCACAAGGGGCCACCAGGGCTAAGTCTATAACCTCTAGTGATGCAAGGCAAGCAACATAAGGACCTCAGATGCTGTAACGCCCAAAAAATCTCAGTGTTATGAATAATACTTTTGGGATATGAAATTTTTCTTGAAATTGGGTCACACTAATTTTACTGAATGGAAGTACTAATTCTAACATAATTATTAGTGAAAATTAAAGTCAAAATGAGGTCATTTAGGTGGTTAAAAATGACTATTAAGTTTTATAGTAGTCATGTGAATAGTGATATAGTTTTAACTTAATCATAAAATATTAAAAAGTTGGTTAGAAAATTTCAAGATTTATATAAACTAATACTCAAAAATTCTAATTAACCTATTGACACTGGAAACATAATTTTTGGAGTTTAGGAAGTATTTTTATGAAAATCAGGTAACATTAAAATTAATGAATTTAATCGATTTTTCTCATTTTTTGAGCTCCTATTTTTAAAAGATTCTAAGGCCTAATAAAAGTGAATTTTTACAAGTAAAATAGATATTTAATTGGGCTTAAAAAAGGAAAAATTAAAAAAAAGAGAAAAAAATGAAAATAAAAACAATTATTTTTAGAAAAATATAGGTATGGTTAAATCTCTTATTTTTGGTCAAACCTTTCTTCTCCTCTTCTCTCATCTCCCCTATTAGAAGCCGATGGCTTTTTCTTGCTTTCTCCCTCTATTTTTGATTTTTCTCTTTATTCTAAGCTAAATTTAGCTCAATTTAAAATAGTTTGAGTGCCTCCACATCCTCTAGAACCTCTCAAGAATGGAAGATTCGAAGAAAAACTGATAAATCCATTATTTTGAAACTCGATAAATAGTAACCATTTTTGGTTCAGGTAAGTTTTTTTGAAACCCAGTATTTTCCCATGTTCTACAAATGCTCAAGAGCACTTTTACGACTTTAGATTTTGATTTTGAGCTTTGTGTGATTTTTTTATTATTTTTATAATTTTTTGTTGTAATATGTTATGGGTTTCCAACAAAACCCAAGAAAAAGGAAAATCGAAGGTGCAGGTGGGCCTTGGGGGTCATGTTATGACATCCTTGATATGTGTAATTGAAAGAATTCATGCAAATTTAAGTGTGTGTGCATGTAATTGACATAATATGCTTAATTGTGTAAATATGTATTAATTATTCATTTCATGGAATTAATGACATTAATTAAGACATATGGCATGTAAGATGTGTGATAAGGAATTTTGAATGCTATGTATGCTTAATTAACATATAGAATCATTTTGTGTCAATGATGCCATTATGTGCACTAATATGTCTAATTGAGGCATATAGTGCTTAATGTAATAATTGAGTATGTTAGTGCTTAAATTGATGATAAATGGTATTGTTGAGACATACTGGAGTATTTGAAAGCATGATAATGCTTATGGAATGCAAAATGCATATGATGTATGATTTTGTGTAAAGTGGGCATATTATGAGTAATGGTGTAAAGCATGCATGGGAATGATATCTAAGCCTAAATTATGGCATGTTCGATGCACTATGTGTTACATATGATATTTGAAAGGGGTTTTTCTCTTAAAACTTATGTATGGCGAAATGAGTTACATGAGGCATTTGTATGCTGTATGTCTTAATAATGCTTGTTTGGCATAGTGATATGTTATAAGTGTATAAAATGGGAGAGATTGGTACGATATGAGAAATTGTATGTGTGTAATGTTTAAAAAGCTTTACATGATGATGTATGCTTAATTGTGTGTGCTAAATGGGTTGTATGTGCAATAATAGATATACACAAATGAATAGGCATAGTGTGTGTTGTTTATGATGAACTATGTTATGAAGTGAGCTAAGAGTCTATGGTGGGTAAAAGGCCTAATAGCATATGTGCGCTTATAAAATGCTTAAGTTTAAGTATAATATGACATGTATGCATTTATAATGGCTTTAAAATGAAATATACTCAAATGAATGCTTATATATGTTGTAGATGAAATTATAAGTATATATAGGTTAAAATGAAATAAAATAAATGTTGGATATGCTTAGTTGGTTGAATGGCCTTAATAGGTGGGTCATGTAATGAATGCAGAATTTTGAGTATATGGAGTATATGCTTGAAGCTGTATGGCCTAGTGATGTTGAGTGTGTGAATTATGCATGGCTGAATGATACCTTTAAACTGCATGTGCATGTAGAAATCATGTACTATAGAAAAGGTGCATAAATATGTTGTACCTATTATGTTTGATGATGAACATGATTAAAATCCCAAATTGATGTTGTTTTAGGCCATAATATGTTTTAAACATATAATGAGCTTATATAAGGCATTACATTACACTCTATGCCATAAAACATATTTTAATAGACACATGTGCATAATATATCTTAGATGAACATATGCTAGAAAGTGAATGTGAAATGGCAATTATATGGTGATAAGTAATAAATGAGATGATAATAATGATTTTTGAAGTGCATATGACATAAATATGATTAGATGTAAGTTATGTTATGCATGATCACTAAAAATACAAGTTATAATCTATTTTCCTAGTTTTAGTCATTTGTTGGCTAAAATATAAAGTTAAAAGCTATATAAACCTAATTAAGATGGTAAAACTAAAATATATTAGTTATAGCACATATGATGTGACAATAGGTTGATCGGTCAGCTAGGGGATATAGTAGCTGCTAAGGTAACCTTAGTGCCTGGATTGTGTTGCCAAGGGTTCACTATTTGTCTTATCTACGGATTTATACTATGATCTTTGAATCTATGCAGGTGCAACCACTGTAAGGTTTCATAGGGACCACTGCACACTTATATATGGGTGCAGCCGTGTAAGCCTAGTTTCGTACTACACACTTTTTTATATTAGTGTAGCAGCCATCAAGTCCAAACTATAGGCCACTGGACATTGTTGATCCCATTATCCATAGGTTTTGTATTTTCCCAAAATGGGCTAAAATGAATAAGGTCATTAAAAGTTAAACTTATAAAATGTGTTATATGAATGAAAACAACATTTAAATGCAAAGTGTTAAATTATGTTGAGCTACTTGTGATATATGTTTTATATTGGGTATTATGCATGATATATGTCTTGCATAGAGATATAGGTATGATAAATGTTTTATTTTCACATATATGTACATCATGATTCTTATGAATATCATTAAGGATATTAGCTGCTCTAGCTCATAATTATTAGTTGTGTATATATTGTATGTTGATAATGGTTATAAGCATAAGTTATTTTGATTATACCACTAAGCAATCGCTTAGCACATCGTTTGTTTACAATGCATAAGCAAGAAGACATTTTGAGATCAAGCCTTAGGATATCAAGCATATCAAGGGGAAACATTTCTTTTGGTAATGACATGTACATGTAATGTAGTTATATGATGTATAGGTTGCACTCAATGGTGTAAATATAAGGGACTTGGGCCTAAGCTATAATTGATTTTAAATCTTTTGGATTTCAAAGTTAGTAAACCCTTAAAAATTGTTTAAAGTTGTTTTATATTGTATGGTATATCTTTCTGAGGTTAAGATATCCTAATTATGTGATTGTGTGTTGAAGGACTGATCAGAGGATTATATATGGTTGTGGATGTTTGAGAATGCTATAGAAGTGTATTTTTCATTTGCAGGTTATTATTCATTTTGGGATAGTGTCTCGGTACAGCCGTTATGATGATGGATTTTTGAGATGAAGATTCTTAAAAATGAATTGTAACTTTGATTTGAAATGTTTTATGAAATCTCATATTTTCATAAGCGTATCATTTTGTAAAGAAAGTTTTGAAACAAGTATAAGTATGGTATAGTTTGGATAACTCGATTTATGTGTATTCCTTAGTTAGGCTCAGTGATGAAATTAAGTATAGGGTGTCTCAGATACAACTTATTTGGTTTGAATAGATGATGGAATTAGTGAAGTAAGCATCTATTGCTTCTGCCACTATTACTATAATTCATCTTGCACCACCTCTAATATCCCAGCTAAAACCTTAGTCTCTATAGAAGACTTATCTTAAGAGACTTAAGAAGAATAGAGTTGATGATTTTAAGGGTGAGGAGTAGGATGGGTCCTATAGAGCTGAGTATTAGTTTAATAAAACCTTATGGATCATGCAGTAGATGAGGTGTACTCCTAATGAGTATGCTATTTGTGCTACCTCTTTGCTAGTTGATGAGGCATTTAAATGGTGGGAAACCATTACATAGCACAAGGCAGAGAAAGGCTTAACATAGGAGTTTTTCTTAAGAGAGTTCAAGAAAAAGTTTATCACTAAGCACTATTTGGATCAGAAGATATAGGAGTTTATAGATCCAAGATAGAGGCAGAGATTTATGTTAGAGTATGACAAAGAATTTGTATGATTAAGCTGATATGCTAAGGAAGTCATTATGACTAAGGAGGACCAATGTAAGCTATTCGAGAAGGGGCTCAATCTTAAGATCATGATGCAGATAGCTCTCATAAAGATCATAGACTTTAAAGCCTTAGTTGTAGCCTATCACATAGTAGAGGAGATCCAAAAGATAAAAGAAAAGAGAGATATTTTTTAAAAGAAGAGGCCTTTTGGTTAGGGACAAGCTAGTTCAGCCCTTACATTTGAGAAGAAGCCTAGGAGTGAGCAGTCTAGACTAGAGTATGGGTAGAGATGGGATCAATCTCAAAAATTAGTGTAGGCTTTTAAGTCCAAAGTTAGATAGTAGAAATTAGTTGCTATTACATTGATATTTACAACAAAGAGTGCACAAACACCTTAGTGTGTGCATTATAGCAAGAGGCATAAAGGTATATGCTAAAAGACCATGACAGGTGTATGCTAGGAATGTGGCTCTAAAGGCTATAAGTTGAGAGATTGTCCATTAAAACTAGCAAATTTGGCTAAAAGAAGGATATAAGAGTCTGAGTTAGGGTTAGTTAGAGTGTAAAGCTCCATCCAGGTAGTATGCCATCCGAGACGAAGAGGATGCAAATTCACTGAATGTCATAGTGGGTACTTTCAAACTCTTTGATTTACTTGCTTTAGCACTGATAGATTTATAGTCTACACATTCTTATATTTGTATTGCATGGGTTTTAGATCAAGAGTTAGTGTCAAAAGAACTTGATATAGATATTATGGTTAGCAACCCGATAGGATAGCATGTAGTTATGAACAAAGTATATAGAGATTGTTCTTTGTCAGTAGAAGGATATGCTTTTTCAGTTGATCTCATTGAATTACCCTTCAATGGGTTTGATTTGATCTTAGGCATATATTATTTGTTTAAGTACCATGCAGTTTTGGATTGTAGAATGAATCAAAAAATGCTTAAAGCTAATGATGGGATAAAAGTGACAATAGTGGGAGAGTGATCGGATTATATGTCTAATGTGATTTCTATAGTTGTGACCAAATGTTGTACTTGTTAGCAAGTTAAGGCTAAGCATTAAGTTACATTTGGATTTCTTCATCCTATAGCAATACCAAAATAGAAATGGGATAGAGTCATTATGGATTTTATGGTTAGGCTACTAATGATAAGAAGTAAATGTGATTCGATATGGGTAGTGGTTGACAGATTAACTAAGTCAGCACACTTTATACCTATGAGAATAGACTACTTGCTAGAGAAGCTGGTAGAGTTATTTATTGCTGAGATAGTCCAATTGCATGGTGTGCCATCATCTATCATTTCTTATTGAGATCCAAGGTTGACATCGAGGTTTTAAAAGAAAATTCATAATGCCTTAGGTACTTGACTTAGTTTCAACATGGTTATTCATCCGTGGATGGATGGCCAATTAGAAAAGATCTTACGAGTTCTTAAAGACATGTTAAGAAGTTGTGCCATTGAGTTTAAGGGAAGTTGGGACCACTATCTATCTTTGGTAGAGTTTGCTTATAATAGTAGTTATCAAGCAAGTTTAAGCATAGATCCTTCCAAAGCCTTATATAGAAGAAGATGTAGAACTCCTTTATGTTGGAGTGAACTTAGTGAAAACAAGCTTATAGAGCTAGATTTGGTTAAGGATGCTTAAGAAAAAGTGATAATCATTAGAGAAAAGCTTAAGGTAACTTCAGATAGATTGAAGTCTTATGCAGATTTAAAGAGAAAAGACATTCAATATGAAATAGGGGCTTTAGTTTTTATCAAAGTATCTCTATAGAAGAAGGAGTTAAGATTTGGCAAAAAGGGTAAGCTAAGTCCTTGGTTATTAGCACATATAAGATAACTAAATGTACAGTACCATTAGCTTATAAACTAGCTTTACCTCCTAAACTAAAATAGATACACATTGTTTTTCACCTATCTATGGTTAGGAGATATAGATAAGATCTCTCTCATGTGTTACCAACTAAGGAAATAGAGATATAATAAGATTTATCCTATAAAAAAAAGCCAGTGAGATTCTTAGCTCAAAAAGGAGTTGTAGAATAAAATTGTGCCACTGGTGAAAATGTTATGGCAACATCATGGTATGAAAGAAGCAACTTGGGAAAGTGAAGTTCAAATGAAGGAGTAGTATCTGTACTTGTTTGAACTAGGTAATTCAAGGACTAAATTTTTCTTAAGAGGAGAAGAAATGTAGTGCCTGAAAATCCCGACGTATGAATATTACTTCTCAGCATAAATAGTGTTTTCAAAAACTTGGGTCACACTAATCTTACTAAATGGAAGTATTAGTCATAAAATAATTTGGATAAAATTTAGAGTGAAAACAAATTCATTTAGATGGTTAAAAATGACAGTTAAGATTTTACGACAATGTCACATGAATAGTGATCTAATTTTAGTTGAATCGTAAAATATTTAGTTTTTACTCAAAAAATTTTGGGATCAAAATAATTTGATACTTAAATATTCCAAATAGTTCATTGGCATTGGAATTGGAATTTTTAAATATCAGGAAGAATTTTTACTAAAATTGAGTATTAATTAAATTATGATTTAAATTATTATTTTCTTTGATTTTCAAGCATGGGTTTCTAGGTGTTGATGAGTCTTGATGGCATGTTTTAATGGGACATTTCAAGTGATGAAATAAGAGTTTTTAAAGGCTAAATTATTAAAATTGAGGAAGGGAAATTGGGTGGAATAATGGTGACCATTGCATGTAATTTTGGGGAGATCTTTGCTTTTCAATTTGTTAACCAAGTCAAAGGTGTCAAGAGTATAAATAAAGGGGCCAAAATATGAATAGTGGGCAGCCAACACACCACTTCTTCCTCCTCCTTTCTTGTTGAGCTGACGCCACCTTCAAGGAGAGCTCTACCATTTTTAATCCTTCTTTCTCTCAATCAATAACAAAAATAACACCTCTAAG
>CANXYI010432443.1:0-12429 GCA_948208565.1 Hura crepitans | reverse complement strand
AATCTAACCTCATTCCAATAATATTATTTTTCATTATATTTTATTAATTTCCCATACTTCCATTAAAATACATATATCCAACATTTTCATTACTAACATAAACTATATTCCATATAATCATATATGATCAACTTTCTCACTTCTTCCATATTATCAAACAAACTAATTAAATCACCTTAAACACATTTATATAACTTAATCATGCCTTATCCATGCATTAAACACAACATAATCACAAACCAAGCAATTTCCATACACACATATATATACTTGAAATTCATCAATCACATAAATAGGCATATATTTAATTGAATACACTTACTCATGAGTTCATTTGCCTCTAAATTAGCCTTCCACACCCTTGATTTGTTTATCCCATGCTCAGCACTAAAATTCACACCATATGACATTTGAATTTCCAAAATTCTCCGTACTTGAATTCCTCCAATTCTTCCTTGTTTTGCTTGTTTTTCACAATTTTTAGGCTTTATAAAGGTGTTAGATGGATTCTACACCTTTGGTTTGGGTTTGTGGGTGTATTTTTAGGGTGTGGAGAGAGAAAATACCATTTTTATGGTGGGAGAAGTAAAATTCTGAGTTTGAGGGGTGGGAGAGGAGGATGATGCTAAGAATTCTCTATATAAAATCTAGAGATTTCCACCCCTTTTATACCCTCCTTCAATGGCCAAGATCAATTCACTTAAACTCCAATAGTTAGGGTTAATTCTAGGGTATTTTAGTGAACAAAAATTCAATTTTAAGCATGAAGTCTTCAAAAAATTTCATTCTTGTTGCCAAAAATTCAGAAATACTTTATTTACTGCCTCCTTTAAATTTCATAATTTTTGACTCAGTAGAACCTACTGAACCATTAAATCACCATTTTTATTAACTTAAATAAATTATTTCCCTTAGTCAAAAAATTCCTACCTCAGTACCATTAGCTTAGTTAGATTTTTTGACTAAAAGGTTGTGCTATTTTTAGATTTTTGTGAGCTCATTTCTTATATTTTATCATTTAGCTAAAACCAAGTTACTATTCACCGGGACACTGCAATTCAAAATTCTTTTACTTATTTAACCACTTATATGACCTCAAATTGTTTCTAAATTTCACCAGACAATGTCTTTTAATTAGTACTTATTTTTAGTACAATAAACCTAACTGGGCCCGGGTGGTACTATTCACAACCCGATGTTACTATTCACCGAGATCGAGTCCTGAACTTCATTCTTTTCACACTTTTGCATTCCTTTCATGTTATTTTCATATTTCTACCTCTTTCATACATGTTCCAGTTATTAATGAGCCTTAAATTACTCTTTTTCCAAAATTGCTCCTAACAATTTGAAAAATAACTGTACATCCCTCGGTGACTTTTCACTCTGCTATTCATACCAACCGACTCTACTCAATCCGTACATCAATTTTATTGCCCATGGTTTCCTTTAATTCTCACTCTATGTGTGAGTAAATTGGATCGAAAGTCAGAGTAAGACAAAATATATGATCTAGTTATGGACTTTTACTATATTTATTTTTTAAGCTAAAGGAAACTAATTTAGGCCAAACCCTAGGTAGTATGCATGAATCACAAACCTAAAAAAAAAATAAGTAAAAGAACATTTCTAGCTATTTTTTCTTAGTCCTCCTTAATGGGCCTTGTTCTATATTTGCTCTTTGTATTTCTTCTTTCCAATCTAATCCTATGTAATCTAATTACATAATAAAATTATTTAGAAGGCCTCATATTACATGTGATAGGGATTAGACAAGAATAGAAGTACAAATAGAAATGAGAGAAAATTCTAGGACACGCAGGCATAATTTAACCAAAGAAAATTCATGCAATGCAGATCAATCACATTGGCATTTGTTTATAACTAGTCATCATGCCAAACATTCACTCTTAACATACATTTCTAAGGCATCACATGAATCAAACCTTAAAAATTAGATTAGGATAAAATAATACCCATATAATAAATTTAGAATCCTAATCTCATTAGAAAAATAAATCAATTTAGGATTAAAGTCAAAATTTTACAAGAAAATGCATTTTCTATGTAAAATTTGGCTATCCATGTTAATATCATCCTATGTCTAAAATTTCACCAAATTAATCAAAACTTGATTTAATTTAACTAATTTTTAGATAATATTTAACACATATTTGTAGAAAATTAAAATCTATTTGCATTAAATTTTAATTTAATTAAAAATCTTTAAACTATATATCACTAAGAATCAAATTCAAAATTAACCCTAAAATCATTTGAAACTTAAACCATGGATTTAACCTAAAATGATTTTGGATCAGTTCTAGTAGCCATTGACACATTTTTAGACTAGTAGCAATTAAATTTATCAAATTAAATTTATAATTTTAATCGTTCAATCAAAACAAATTAAACTGACAAAATTCACTATTACGCCATACAAAATTATGACAATCGTGATGGTCAAGCAAGTTTATGAATCTCATTAATGCACAAATGATTTTTACCATTTAGAAACCTTCAACTAATGTCATAAAAAAATCAAATATTTAATAAATAACAATTCTAGAATTATTGGAAATTAATCAAAACAATGAACACAAACTTATGAACTAAATAGTTTTGTACCGCTCAAAACCTAATTGGTTTGCTTCAATTATTTTCTAACTTATTCAATTTTAACTTTCATGCATAGATGTCCATAATTAAAATCATATATTAACTCATCATATATCATATCAAACCACCAAAAACCAGTTAAATCCAATTTAGCATGAAAATTAAAATTTGACCTTCCTTTTATGCGTATAAACCTCTTATATGCATAAGAGGATTTTTCCTCCTTAATCGATCCTTTATTTAATACATAGAATAAGGCTAATTTTAATTCATGTTAAATCATTATTAATCACATTAAAAGTTGCTTTAAATAATAGAATTAAAACCACTAGCCATCATTGAACCAAAAAAAACATAAAATCTAATTTTATGTTTAATCAACTATAATCCGCAATTCTCAAAAATTTGAACATTTTGAGAACCAGACTCTAATACCAATATTAGTTCTCTCAAGAGATACATTGTAGAATTTAAAATTTTTTTGAGAAAACCAAATGTTGCTAATAGATTTAAGAGATTCATTATCAATTTGAGAAAACCAGGTGTCACATGAATAGTGACTTATTTTTAGCTAAATCATAAAATATTCAATTTTTGCTCAAATAATTTCAAGCTTGATATAACCTAATACTTAAATATTTCAAATGTTCTATTGGCATTGGAATTAGAATTTTTAATATCGAAAAGTTTTTTTAGTATATCAGGCAAAGATATTAAGTTACCTTTTTATCAGGTTTTAAACTTTTTTAAACGCGGGTTTTTTAAGAGGTAAAAGGTTTATATTTTAAAGATTTATAAGAGGTATAAAGTTACGTTTAATGGTCTTTTATTAAGTAAGATAAATTTAAAAGTGAGGCTTTTAAGAAGGGAATTATAAGGGCCACTAGATCTTTGCCTCTTTTAATCTCGCTATCCATTTAAATATTATATAAGGGTAAAAAAATTAGTCAACTTTGGAATAGTGTGGTAGCCAATTATTCTCTTCTTCTTTCCCCAATTACCAATGCCAACCTTAATCATTCTTTCTCCATTTTTATTTCTTCTTCCTTCAATATTCCACCAATTTTCATCATCCAAACCACTAAAACACACCTCTACAACCTCAAAACCTCTAATTAATTGAGAGCTAAGGAAATTATGGTGATTTTGGGAGATTTTTCTCATGGATGAATAGTGACTATTTTTCATTAAGGTAAGGATTGTTGGGTTTTGCTCTTTTTTCAATGATTTATGGGTGCCTAAGAGTGTATATATGTGTTTAGATTGATTTTTTAAGCTGTATATGATTTTTAGTGATTTTTCTAAATTCGAGTCTATTATGTGTATGTAGAGAAACAAGGCTAAAGTAAAGAAAAAGGGAAAGGCAAAGCACAATTGAGGCTTCTTGGTGTATTTTGGTTATTAGTAAGTAAACTCAACTTAACCTATATGTATAATTTAGTGGAAATAACATTTATGATGTATGGCATTATGTGTGTTAACCTATATGTATAATTTAGTTTCCTGAGGTTATGTGAATTGTCATATGCATTATGTTATGAATGTGGTGAATTGAGGTATGTATTATCATAAGTTGGCTGAATGGCCTAAGCTTTGTTAAAGTCTTCATTTTAGGTTTAATACATGAGTACTCCAAACATAATTAATGTATGTTGTTTTGAGAAAAGAAAACTCAATTATGTAATTTAACTTTTATGCATATGATGATTATGTGAAGTAATTCCTAATTTTGAAACCTTTTTATCAAGGTGAGTATCTTATATCATTATGCTTAATCATGTAAATGTATTATGTGCATGAGGAAGTATGGTGAACATGTTAATGTTATCTTATATAGTTTGGCCAAATGGCTTATTAGGTGATTATGGTGCTTTGAGCACATAGTAAGCATAATCAAATTATGAAGCAAGTCAGATTGTATGTTATGAAATAGTATCCATCCATTAGCATGTAATATGATTTATTATGTTGAGTAGACTATGAATAAATTATTAAGTCTTTTAAATCAAGCATAAGATAGTGAAACAAAAATAATAGTATTAATGCCTCATACGATTAGACAACCTAGATTGGATAGGTTGACCAATCAACTAGGGAGTTTTAGTAGCTGCTAGCATACCCCCACATGTGTTTATAACCTTCATGTCTAGTTCATGACCTTCAGGTCTAGTTCATGACCTTCAAGTCTAGTATTCAATTTTTGTATCCATCTTGGCCTTTGAGAAAATGTATAAGCCTTCGGCCATAAATAGTTTTGCTATCCATTGTTGCTAGTTGTCTTTTTGGTAGGGGCATAAACAAAAATATTCAATGTTATATATAAATGATGGCTTATGTAAAAGTGAGGAATAGCTATGTTGATGATATTTGATTTATATATGTTAGCATGTATGTATGAAAGTTAATATGCCAGTTTTGCACTGCCCATTTGCAATATGTTATTAATTAGTTGAAATATTTGTGAATACATGCATGTATGAGATTATACATAAGTTATGTTTAGTTTACCACTATACAATTACTTAACACATCATTTTATTTAGCGATGGTAGGTTAAGGAAAAGTAGATCAAAGTCAACGCCTCAATATAGCAGATTGATCAAGAAAAACTTCTTTTTTGTACTTTGCTTATTTTTTGTATAATAATATAATGTAACTATTATTAAAGGCACTCTTATATAATTGAGTGATTGGGCCTAATTTATGCTCTAAATTTATTTTGTAACTTTATTAAAAAAAACCATATTGTAACTTTCTTATTAAGAACGTGCAATTTTGCTTAACTTGTATTGTATCTCTTCCTTATGCACATTTGATGTATGTTGAGTTTGAACAGGTTGAGTTGAGTTTGAAGGGTCAAATAGACCTAAATGATGTGGTGTGGTGTTTTGGAATTTTAGAAGTACTATTTTTATACAGGTTACTATTTAGGATAGTGCTTTGTGTAGCTATTATGCTACTGAAATTTCAGCATAAGGACCCCAATAGTATGCTGTAGATAACATTTTTCAAAAATATGCATTTTTATAAAACTGTCCAAGTGAAAAATGTTTTAATCTCAATATTAAGGTTTTCTTTTGATGAAGGTTTGCCTTAAAAGTTATTCATATATCAGTTTGTGTGCCATTCCTTATTTGGGTTTGGTGAGTGATCAGATCAGGTAAGGGGTGTCACATTTATTGGTCTCAGAGCTTTGGTTTAGGCATTCCATAATATAAATGGGTTACATAAGAGTGCCACAAGATTCAAAAAGTGCACATCACATAATTATACATATTGAGGTATATAATCTGATTTCTTTTTCCTATAAATTAAGGATGAATCAAAATACACCATCAGGAGATGAGCAAGTCGAGTTTAAGTTTATCACTTTGAGCGATGCAAGACAAGCATCTCATAGACCTTAGATGCAACTTGCTTGGTTAGAGTAGATGATGGAATTGTTGAGACAACCAACTACTACTACGGCTATTATTGTTGTAGTTCATCTAGCTCTACCTTTACCAGTTCTTCTAGAACCTCAGTCTCTATAAAAGACTTATCTTGAGAGACTTAAGAAGAATGGAGTTAAGGATTTCAAGGGTGAGGAGCTGGATGGATCACATAGAGTAAAGTATCGGCTAGACAAAACTATAAGGATAATGAAGCAGCTAAGATGTACCACTAATGAGCCTGCAATTTATGCTATATCTTTACTAGTTGATGAGGCTTTTAAATAGTGGGAAACTATTACTAAGCACAAAGTGACTGAGGACTTGACTTAGGAGTTTTCTTAAAAGAATTCAAGAAGAAATATATCTCCAAGCACTATTTAGATTAGAAGAGGTAGGAGTTTATGGATCTAAGGTAGAGATAGAGATCTGTGTTAGAGTATAAGAAGGAATTTCTAAGACTGAGCTGATATGCCAAGGAAGTGTTTGCTATTAAGGATAACCAATGTAAGTGGTTAAAGAAGGGGCTTAACCTAGAAATCATATGTTAGGATAAGCCTATCAATTAAATTTAAAGAAATAAACAGAGCAAAAAATTAGAGGAACAGAGAAGAAATGAGTGCAATAGAGGAAGAAGAAGAAGAATAAACGAGGGAGAGAGAGAGTAAGAAGGAGAAGAGAAATGATTTTAATTCTATAAAAACTTATTGCCCCATGAGAAAGACATTACAATATATATACTAGATAGTGTGACCTATGCAAAATGCCAAGGAGGCATATGCAGCAGGTTTAGAAAATCTTTTATGCCAATCAGAGAAAGAAAGCTACATAACTAACTTTTAACAATTATTACAGATTTAACCCTATCCTTAAATTCCCCTTTTTGCTCTTCTATACATTACAATACCCCCATCTGAAGAAAATTGTTGTTCCGAAGAATTAAGGAATTCTAAAAATTGAGACTGAATGAAAGGAGCATCTTCCTATAAAGCTTCAACTGAAGGTAAATGCTGCCACTTGATGAGAAATTACTAAATGTGGTTGTCTCCCCTTAAACTGTTCTACTATTGAGGATTTTCTTCGGCTGTAATAGAAACTCACTATCAAACAAGAGAGGTAGGTTAGTCATCAAAGCAGCATTCTCACCCATATTTTTCTTGAGAAGAGATACAAGGAATATGGGATAGATACAATAGCCTACTAGAAGTTGGAGCTTGTAAGCTACTTTCCTAATTTTTTCTTTCACCTGATAAGGCTCGTAATACCTAGCATAGAGTTTCACTTATTTACGGATAGCCAATAATGATTGCTAATAGGGTTGGATTTTTAATACACCCAGTCACCAATTGCAAACTCTCTGTCTGCTCTACTCTTGTCTGTTAGTTGTTTCATTTTGTTCATTAATAGTGCCAATTAGTCCTTGAAGTAGTTTGTCATAGATTCCCAAGCCTTGAAAACCTCTTTCACAGTAGCTATATTGCTCGTTGTAGTAGGAATAGTGGGTAAGGATGGAGGAAAACCATAATTTACTTAGAAATGACTCATGTTGATGGCACTTTGGTAGCTAGTATTGTACCAAAATTTAGCTAAGTTGAGCTAGTGTGCCCATTACTTAGGTGCATGGAAACTCATGCATCTCAAGTATGTTTCTAAGCACCTATTGAGTTATTCGGATTACCCATCCATTCATAGTTGATATGCAGAGCTGAACAAGAGCTTGGTTCCCAATAACTTCATTAATTCCTATAAGAAAAAACCCATGAGAATCCTGTCTCTATCAGATATGATAGACTAGGGCATGCCATGTAGCTTGAAAATATAGTCCAAAAATGATTAGGCTACTACAGCTGCAGTAAGGGGTTGTGTTAGCGGCACAAAATAGGCCATCTTAGTGAATTGATTAATCACCATTAATACTATGTCTAACCCTTTTGACTTGGGTAGTTTTTCTATGAAGTCCACAGAAATTTCTTGCCATGCTTAAGCTGGAATGGGCAGCGGCTATAGCAAACCTGGTGTGGCCACGGATTCCCTTTTGCATCTTTTGAATGTATCATGTTAGAAGACCCAAGTAGAAACTAACTTTTGCATACCAAGTCAATAGAAGTTATGTTGTAATCTAGTCAAGTTTCCTCAGATGCCAGAATGACCACCTATTAGAGAGTCATGATAGATAGCCATGAATTTCTATCTTAGAGATATGGTTGAGCCAATATAGATCCTATTTTTGTAATACAAAATACCCTCAACTAAGGTGTGATTAGGTTGGCAGAAAGAGTCAATAGAAATTGCAACAATTAGCCTTTAGACAGTAGTGTCCCCTTATAAGAGTGTAATACCTCCCGTATACAAGTGGGAATAATGGTAGAAATTGCCATGCATGCACTAATATCTTCCATTTGATAAGATAGAGCATAAGCCACTTTGTTATCTACTCATTTTTTATACTAAATGACATAATCAAGCCCCAATCATTTAGAGATCCCTTTCTATTGGAGTTGGGTGTGTAACTGCTATTCTAAGAGGTGTTTGATGCTTTCTTGGTCTATTTTAATGATGAATGGCACTGATTCTAGGTAGTGTCTCTATTGGGAAATAGCAAAGACAATGGCCATGAGCTTCTTTTTCATACATCGAGGCTTTCTAATTCTAAGGACTTAAAGGCTTAAAGAGATAGGGGAGTGGTCATCCGTCTTACATCAAAACTGCACCCAACCTTATATTGCTATCATTCATTTCAATGAGGAAGGGTTTGTGAAAATAGGGTAATGCAAGAATGGGTGCCTAAGTTGTAATAACCTTAAGGTTGTCAAATGTTGTTTATGCTTCATCATTCTAGTGAAATTGATCTTTTTTAAAGAGCTCAGTAAAAGGCTTGGATAGGAGACCATAACCCTTGATGAATCTATAGTAGTAATTGATCAATCCTAAAAATCCCCTTAACCTTTTAAGGCTTTTAGGGACTGGCCAATTATTCATAGCCTTGATCTTGCTAAGATCGATAAAAACACTATGAGCTAAAATAACATGCCCTAAATATTGAATTTGATGCTGGCCAAACTCGCACTTACTTTCCTTGGCAAATAATTGGTGATGGCTAAACAACTAAAACACAGATTCTATATGGTGAAGGTGCTCTTAGGGAGAAGAGCTATAAACCAAGATGTCATCAAAAAATACTAGCAAAAACTTCTTGATAAAAAGCTTGAAAATGGAACTTATTAAGGCTTGAAATGATGTCGGGGCATTGGTAAGCCTAAAAGGCATTACCAAAAATTTATAGTGCCCTTCATGAGTGCGGAATGCTATTTTATAGGTGTTTGATAAGCTCATCCGAATTTGGTGATAGCTTAATCATAGGTCTATCTTATAGAAAATGATAGCCCCATGAAGCTCATCTAATAGATCTTTGATGATAGGAATTCAAAATTTGTCTTTCAAAATTTGCTTATTGAGTTCCTGATAATTAACACAAAACCTTTAAGTGTCATCCTTCTTCTTCACTAGGAGTATCGGGGATGCATAAGGACTAGTACTTGGCTAAATTATGTGGTTAGAAAGCATTTCTTGAACCAATTTTTCAATCTCAAATTTTTTATGATGGGAGTAGCAGTATGGTCGGACATCGATAGGTTCAGAGTTAGGTTTTAATAGGATGGCATGGTCTTGAATTCTAAGGGGTGGAAAGGTGGTTGGAGTTTAAAAAATGTGACTGTATTTATAGAGCAGCAGTTATAAAGGAAATTTATTAGAAGATAAGGGAATAGCAGTAGAAACCTGCTATCTAGAGGATATATGTAACAAGAATAGCTTAGACATAATGCCTTTCCATCCATTACTGATAATCTTGTTCAAGGATTTTGCAATTATCATGGTTAGTGAGATGTGCTCCTCCAATCATTTTAGGATTAATGGTTTCCCATCCTTAGTAACATTTAGGGTGTTAGCAGAAAAATCAAAGTTGATTGAGGAGTGACATTTCATCCAGTCCACTCCCAAAATGAGATTATAACCCCCAAGCTCAAGAATCCATGTATCAAACTAAAATTTGTGACCTTGCATTGACTAATTGAACCCTGTGCATTTGCTAGAAATAGAGAGAGTCATGCTATTAGCCACTATGATCAAAATAGCTTGCACTTGCATTAAACGCAATTTCAATTGCTTAGCCAATTTATTATCCATAAAAATATCGATGTTACCGCTATCTATTAGGATCATAATATCCTTGTTCTTGACTAACCCACATAACTTAATTGTGTTATCATTGAGACCACCATCCACTACATTTAATGAGATGCCAATATGCTTTTATTGGTTAGTAGTTGCTAGATCTTGCACTTCTTGCCAATCTTCCTCTATGGTTTTTTCCTCATCAGTTGCTTGTAATGCCATTAGCTTTTTAGTAGCACATTGATGCCTTTTGAAATATTTTTCACAACACTTGTAACAAGCCCTCGGCGTTCTACTAAAAATAGAGGGTTTAGAGTCTGTTTGGGGTTTAAAAGTTGGGGCTAATAGAGTAGGGGTAGTAGTAGGTAGGGTGGTTGGGCTTTTTAAGTTGGTAGTGGTAATAACTTGCCAAGGCTTAACAGTAAAACCCCCTCACTAAAATCCCTAGAATTTATTACCTTCATAATGCTTCTCCTATAGCTTAACTTGTTCAACTATTGTGTAGAAAAGGGTGGTTTGGAACATCTTAACAGCAGAGCGTATCTCATCCTTCAACCCGTCAATGAAATAAGAAATAAAATAGGATTCCTCTTGTTCTGCGTGTAATCGCTCTATCCAGAGTTTGAGCAACTTGAATTTGTCTAAATAATCCTCTACAGTGGATGTTTACAGCAATCAACACATTTTTTACACTACATCATCCTCTTTAGTCTCCTTAAATCGGGTCTCAATTGCCTGAGAAAACTCTAGAAATGGAATTTCCCTTTAGCCCTTACTCTAATTTCGAAACCATATTTTAACTTTCCCCAGCAAAAATAGACTAGCAATATGAACTTGTCTCTTAGGAGTAACTTCATAACCTAGAAAATATTTCCAATATCAACTCAACCAAGATTTAACCTCTTTCCCTTCAAAATTTGGCTATTCATATTTAGGAACTAATATATTCACAAAACCCCTAGGATGACCTAAATTATTGGATTTGGTAGCAGTATTCTTAACCATTCATAACCAAGAGAAAAACCGAGGAAGGCCTCGCTCTGATACCAGTTGTTCAGATAAGCCTAACAATTAAATTTAAAGAACTAAACAGAGCAAAAAAATTAAAAGAATTGAGAGGAAATGAGTGCAGTAGAGGAAGAAGAAAAAAAATAAATGAGGGAGAGAGTGAGAATAGAGAAAAGAGAGAGAGTAAGTAGGAGAAGAAAAATGGTTTTGATTTTGAAAAAACTTGTGGTCCCATAAGAGAGACATTACAATATATATGCTAAATAGTGTGACCTATGTAAAATGCTAAAGAGGCATGTGTAGCAGGTTTAGAAAATCTTCTCTGCCAATCAGAGAAAGAAAGCTGCATAACTAACTTTTAACAATTATTATAGATTTACCCCTTTCCTTAAATTCCTCTTTTTGCTCTTCTATACATTACATCATACTTCAAGTAGCTCCTATGAAAATCAGAGACATCTCAGCTTTGGTTATAGCATGCCATACTATTTGTTTTTCTCCATCATATGTAGTAAAAAAATTAAATTTTTGAGAGAAACTAGCAAAGATAATGGACTCAGATAATTTAAAATTCATTTTAAACCTTAAATCTAGCAGTGTTTCGTGATTTATCATAAAAGTATGACAATAGATTCCTTTCGTGAGCTCTTCTTATTAGGTTATTACAAACCATAGTGATCCTCTTCAAGGAATAGCTCCAAGGTAATCCACACAAGAAGTCTTCAGAAGAGATGAACTCATAATTCTAGATGCTAGTAGGAATTGCAAGCGAATAAAGCAAGATGAAGAAAAGTGTGTTTTAATTGTTCTATACGGAATTCTCTATTAGAATTTCTCCTTATGGTGGATACTATAAAAAGGATTATTTATATCATAAATTATCTTTATTTAAGTCAAATTTTAACACTTAAAACCTACCTTAAGTAGGACTAGAATGGACCCAACAATTGGGCCATTCTCTTATCCTATGCACATAAACCTTTTAATGGGCTTATGCATAATCTGCTTTAGCCCCACTTTCATTAATCCTATGTGACACTCCTAGGCTCCATTTTTTTAATAATAATTACTCTTATTTAAGACCTTTTAAACCTTTTAAAAGCCCATAAAAAATAGAATCAAAAACAATTAAAATTTTGAAGAAAAAAGGCCAAAGTATAAAAAACCATATTTTCCAAAAACCAAGATTTTATATAAA
>CANXYI010432413.1:0-11977 GCA_948208565.1 Hura crepitans | reverse complement strand
TATTCATGACCTGTGTGATTTGAATGTATGCTTGCATAACATGTTTTTATTATATCAAATTCATGATAGAGTTTTATACTTATTGTATCTGTGTTTCGATGCGTAGGTAATAAAAGGTATCAAATTCATTATATTTTTTTCTTTGATGCTTTAAGTGAGCACTCATGTAAATACTATAGGTTATAGGCTTGGTTAGCTTAGGAGCTATTAAGGTCTGTATATGTCTATAATTTTAATCTCTAAGCTATTGTCCATATAAAGGCTTTTTATCTGAATGGTTTTATTTCTAGATTTTTCTTATAATTATGGGCCTGAGGCCTTCTCTGTTGCTTGTGATATGTATGATGATATTAGAGGATAATAAGGGTCTAGGTGATGATAGATATTGATAGTATTTATTAGAAGTGCATTTTTCATAGGTGTAAATTTTGAAAATGTTACCCGAATAGCTGTTGTAATGCCTAATTTTTTGTAAGGTGGATTACTGGCTTAAAAATAGATTTTTATGTCTGATATAACCTTTATAATAATTTTTAAAGTTTAGTCTAAAGATTTAGGCAAGATCTGTCCATAATAAGTAAGTCTATAAGTGTTAAAGAATATGGTCTAGAGAAATTTTAGGATGGATGACCTAGTGAGAAGTTGCACCTTCGATCAGATTTTTATGGTTTTTCAAGTGGGGGTATGACATTTAGTGGTATTAAAGCCTAGCATTAGGTGTTCTTAAGTACTTTACCTAAGAGCTAATGTCTAGATTTTGATTTTTTTATATGATACACTACAATGAGGCTAATAGGTTATTATTCTTTTGAAGGTAATCCAGGATGAGTGATAGAGCTCTAAAAGAACGAGGAGAAAAGGTAGCAAATGATGTTCCTACCACTGTGCAGGGAGTAGTAGCCAGTACAGCTACACCAAAGCCTATTGATGTTCCACAATAGCAATAGCCTTATCCATAGCAATAGGCTCAAGCATCTCTAGCACTTCTACAACAGATTATAGATTTGTTGAGACATACATCAACACTAGCTCTTATACCTCCTCCACCTCTAGTTATACCACAAAAGGCACCTTTGGAGAGGGTTAAAAAGATGGGAGCAATAGATTTTTTTGGAACTAGGGAAGATGATCCAGCCAGAGCAAAGTATTGGCTAGAAAGAACACTTAGAATTTTGGACTAGTTGGAATAAACCGAAGAGGAAAGTTTGAAATGTTCTACCTCTCTTCTCCAAAAGGAAGCTTACCATTAGTGGGATATAACCAAGAAGAGGAAAGCAACAGTAGATGTAACCTAGGAATTCTTCTCTAAGAGTTTAAGAAGAGGTATATCCTAGAATCTTACAATGAAAAAAAGAAAAAAGTTCCTTAACTTGAAATAGGGAAGGAGATCTATGTTAGAATATGAGAAAGATTTTACAAGATTGAGTAGATATGCAGAGGAATTTGTACCTACCAAAGAGAAAAGATGCTATAGGTTCCTGAAGGGCCTTAATGTGGAGTTGCATAAGCAAATAACCAATTTGAAGGTTATAGACTTTGTAGTTTTAGTAGCAGATGCCTATGGCATAGAAGAGATGTTGTAAGAAAACATGGATTTTTTTTCTAAAGGAAGAGACATTTCACACTAGGCCATGCTAGTTTAGCACTTAGGTATAGTAAGAGACAGAGGGAGAGTTAGTCCCAATCAGGGCATCAGACATAGAGCTAGATACAACCATAGAGGTCAAGTTAAGCTTCTATATCTAGACCTAGACTTTCACAGTAAGCCTCTAGTGCACTAGTATTAGCACCATTAGGCGGGAATGCATCTTTAACCTATCAGACTTGTAGTAGAAGGCATTAGGGGTAGTGTAGATAGGTAAGGGTAGGAGAATGTTTTATCTATGAGGCAACAGATAATTTTAAGAGGGATTGTCCTCAAAGGCAAATTGAAGCAACCCAGACTCAGGCAATAATAGTACCCCAGAACATAGGGCAAAGATAGGCCAGAGGGGACCAGCTTAGTAGTGGTCAGGTGGCTAGACCTGAGGCATAAGCTCTAGCTAGACAATATGCCATCATAGCTCATAAGGAGGTTGAGGCTCTGGATTTCATTGCTATTACTTTTAATTTATTTGATGTACCAATTTTGGCTTTAGTAGATCTTGGATGCACTTACTCTTATATTTGCACAACACAAACACAAAATAGGTGTTTATAACTAAAGTTTATAGGCATAGACATTCAAGTAAGCAATCCAATTGGATAGAGTGTGATAATGAATAAAGCATATAGACACTATTCACTAGTAATCTAGAAATAACTTTCCTTGTAGACTTTATTGAACTTTTTTTTCATGAATTTGTCATTATCTTAGGTACAGACTAGTTATCTGAACACTGGGCTATGATTGAATGTGAAAATAAGAGGCTTACCCTCAGAATAGCAAAGGGATATGAAGTGACATTTGTGAGTTAGAGGAATTCCATAAATAATCTCATCTCAGTTGTTATAGCTAGATGACTCATTCGTAAGGGTTGTGAAGCATATTTAGCCCATGTGATTGACACTAGTACCTCCACACCCAATATAGATCATATTCTAATTGTGTCTAAATTTTTTGATGTATTTCCTAAAGAGTTACAAGGACTACCTCTATAGAGGGAGCTTGATTTTTAAATTGAAATCTATCTTAGTACTTCACCTGTGTCCATTACTCCATATAGATTGGCACCTATAGAGTTGAAAGAATTGAATGTGTAGTTGCAAGAATTGTTAAACAAGGGTTTCATTATACATAGTGCATCACCTTGGAGGGCACCTATGCTTTTTGAAAAGAAGAAAGATGGGTTATTTTGATTATGTGTTAATTATAGGTAGTTAAATAAGGTAACTATGAAGAATAAATATCATTTGCCTAGAATTGATTACTTTTTTAATAGCTTTAAGGTGTCGGTGTCTTTTCCAAGATTGATTTCAGATTGAGACACTATTAACCAAGGATTAAAGAGTTTGATATACCTAAGACTGCATTTAAGACTAGATATGGATATTATGACTTCTTAGTGATGCCATTTAGACTCATTAATGCTCCGGTAGCCTTTATAGGTTTAATGAATAAGGTTTTTCAACCATTTTTGGATTAGTTTATGGTGGTGTTTATTAGTGACATCCTATTGTACTCTAAGACAAAGGAGGAACATGAGCAGCACCTTAAATTAGTATTACAGGCTTTGAGAGAGATGCAGTTGTATGCTAAATTGAGTAAGTGTGAATTTTGGCTGGATGAGGTAGCTTTTCTAGGTTATATTTTGTCAGCAAAATTTATTAGAATAGATCTCAGCAAAGTTAAAAGTTGTGTTGGAATAGAAATCTCCTAAGAATATGACTGAGATAAAGAGTTTCTAAGGACTAGCTGGTTAATATGAAAGATTCGTAAAGGGTTTCTCTATGACTACTACACCATTAACTAGGCTGATAAGCAAGAATGTGAAGTTTGAATGCGATAACAAATGTTAGGAGATTTTTGACAGACTAAAGACAATGCTAACTAAAGCACCTATCCTTATTTAACCTGAATAAGGGAAGAACTTTGACATTTATAGTGATGCATCACATAATAGACTAAGATGCATACTGATGCAAGAGGGTAAGGTAGTAGCTTATGCTTCTAGGCAACTGAAGCCATATGAGAGGAATTATCCTACTTATGACTTAGAGTTGGCTGTAATTATTTTTGCATTGAAAATTTGGAGGCATTACCTATATGGTGAAAAATGTTACATCTACATAAACCAAAAGAGTTTAAAATATCTCCTTACCTAGAAAGAGTTAAATATGAGGTAGAGAAGGTGGCTAGAGTTGATCGAAGACTATAACTATTTGATAGATTATCACCCAGGGAAAGCTAATATTATGGCAGATGCATCGAGCAGAAATTTTATGGTAACACTGAGAGCCATGAATTTTAGATACATTAAGAAAAAATGCCATGCTAGTAGAGTTGAAGATCAAACCAAACTTTGAATAGTAGATCAAAGAAACAGAGGCAAAGGATAAACAGTTGATACAACTTATAAGTAAAGTTAAAGAGGGGAAGACTACTAATTTAAACTATGTGAAGATGGATATTTGTATTACCATGGCTGGTTATGTGTACCTAGTACAGATAACCTAAGGATCCATATTTTGAGAGAGGCACATGAGACTCCTTATTCTATACACCTATGTCGTATGAATATGTATTTGGACTTGAAACCTCACTACTGGTTGTTAGGGATGAAACTGGATGTAACTAAATATGTAGCCAAGTGTTTGACATGTCAACAAGTACAGGTTAAGCATTAAGTTCCTTTTAGGTTGTTACATCCCATAGCAATACAAGAATGGAAATAGGAAAAGGCTATAATGGATTTTGTGATGGGATTGCCACTAACTAGGAATAAGTGTGATACTGTGTGGGTAATTGTAAATAGGCTAACCAAGACGGCACATTTTATTCCTATGAGAATATATTATTCCTTAGAGAAGTTGTTATGGCTATATACTGACGAGGTTGTTAAGCTTCGTGGTGTGCCAATGGCTATTATTTCTGATAGAGACCCTCGCTTCACTTCCAGGTTTTGGAAGAAGTTATAAAAAGCTTTAGGTACTAAAATGACATACAGTATAACTTTTCACCCACAGATAGATGGACAATCAGAAAGGGTGATACATTTGTTGGAATACATGCTATATAGCTATGCCATTGAGTTTAAAGGTAGCTAGGACCAGTACTTGTCCTTAGCTAAATTTGCCTACAATAATAGTCATCAAGCCAGTTTGGACATGGCACCTTATGAGGCACTGTATGGTAGAAGGTATAGAACTCCTCTTTATTAGAGTAAAGTGAGTGAAGGTAAAATTATGGGAACTAATTGATCTAAGATGTAGAAGAGAAAGTAAAAATTATTAGTGAAAGATTAAAAGTTGCCACTGACAGACAGAAGTCTTATGTTGACTTGAAATGGAGAGATATCGAGTATGAAGTGGGTGAGAAAGTATTTCTGAAGGTATCACTATGGAAAAAGGTACTCAAGTTTGGTAAAAAGGGGAAGCTTAGTCTTAGGTTCATTGGTCCCTATGGTTTTTATGAAATTACAGAACAAGTGGGGCTTTTGGCATACAGGCTAGCTTTACCACCTAAGTTATAGTAAATGTATGATATGTTCTATGTTGTAATGCTGAGTTAATACAGATCTAATCCATCTCATATAATACCAGCATAAGAGATTAAGGTATAATCAGATTTGAGCTAAGAGGAAGAACAAGTGCAGATTCTAGCTAAAGAAGTCAATCAACTGAGGAATAAAACCATACCACAAGTCAAAGTGCTATGTAAACATCACAACACTAAAGAAGCTACATAGGAGACTAAGGAGAAGATAAAGGCTCAGTACCTACATTGGTTAACATCAGGTAATTTTGAGGATGAAATTTCTTAAGAGGGGAAGAATTGTAATACCCGTAAGTTTAGGCTCTATAAATAGTACCTTCAAAGCTCAAAAAGTGTGCTCAGGGTGCTGAGTCACCTTCATGAGGCCTGAGATATGGGCATAAAATGATGAAAATGACTTAATTTAAAATTTTAAAAGAACCAATAATTCGTTTTAGGCTATAAGCTAATGGGTCATAGTCTTAAATGGACTTGGATCAGGAATTACCTAGGATGTGCCCAGACAAACTAGAAAATACCATGCCCTAAGAGTCAAAAATTCCACTGAGACCATTAGTGAAGGAATTTTAATTTTCTAAGGTCGTTTGGTAATTTTTTTAAAAATTTCTCGATTTTTTGAGAAACTAATTAATTGACTAGCTGATGGAATTTTGACACGAAATTTTACTGCCAATAAATATGCCTAATCAAGGATTTTTAGAATAGACATGGTGATTTTTAGTGGCCTAGATGAATTTCTAAAATTTTCCAAAATTTTAGCTAAAATTAGGATTTTTAGGAACCTTAGGTGTCATCTATCACCGCCTAAGGCCCTCACTTCCCATTATAAATATTCCTTTTTGGTCCACATGGACTTTCACTTGCCAAGTCATCACCTTCCACTCATTCTCTTACTATTTTCCTTTTCTATTGGTTGACGCCACCTCCACCATTCCTTGACCATTTTTAGCCATTGCCACCACTATTTCACCTCTATTCCTCCACCAAAAATCACTATAATTAGGTGGGAATTGATCCTTAATGCCCTTAGTCTATATCTCCTTTCATGGAAGTTGAGAAAATTCACTAAAAGGAAAGATATACATAAGGTGGCCTAGAAATTCAAGTTATAGAGTGAGTGGTTTTTCTTTCTTTTTATTTTAGTTTTGTGTATTCCACTTAATCCTAAGAGTAGCCATGTTTTTAGATTTTTAATTAGAGCTTTGAGTGATTTTCTATGAATTTTCTAAGCTGGGTATGGTATTATGTTGGTGTAGAAAAAGTTGGTGAGAAATTAAGGAATTAAGCCAATCAAGGGTGATAAAATGTTTAAAGATTCAAGAGGTATGTGAACTTGATATACTGAAAGCATGCCATGTCAATTTTGAATGTAATTTGTCATGAATTTGTGTATGGAAGTTATGGTTTGATTAGGAATGGTATATCAATTATTGATATATGCCCAACTTGATGTTAATTGTATATGATCTTGATGATTGGTATATTGATATGAGGAGAAATATACATGTATGGGGATGAACTCAATATGGTCGATAAGTATGGCATGGCATTATGGCATACATATATGTAATATGGTATGTATGTGATGATATGACATGTGATCATAGGGCCAAGGATGGGATATACTATGCTTGGAGTAGATATAGATGTGTGTGGGATGAAATTAGTGAGAAAATACATGTATAGGATTGATCATGGTATAGCCGAGAGCTATGTATGATGTATCATGGCACGACATGCATGGTATGGCATGTATACATGTGTGTCTATGGTATAATTATGATAAATGATGTGTATATGTGACAAAATGTGTGAATGTGCATGTGTGTAAACATAGGCACATGATGGTTGAGAGGTGTGCCATGGTTGGCATGTATGGTATGGATTTGTGATATGGTATATGATATGTGTGTAAGGTGGAACATGATGAACATATGATGTATGACTTGTATATGGCATGAAAGGTAAGTAGTCATATGTGTAAATATGGTATAATGTATGGTAAATAAAGATACTATAAAGGTGTTAGCAGATTAGTGCAAGAAATGACATGTAAAAGGTATGAAACAATTGAACTTAAAATGGCTTAAAGAGTAACTTAAAGTGTGCCTAAAATTGGCATGCAAGTTAAAATGTGATATACTTGAATTTGACGGCAATGTGAGGCCATGTTTGCTGTCTTATTGGATTAAATGGAATGAGACTATTTGTAGCTTAGAATGGCATGTTAATATGGCTTGGAATGGCATGAGAAAATGCCTAAGGAAAATGGAAATTGACCTATAACTATGTCCTTAGAAATAAAATAAACCTATAACTGTCTAATGGGAATACTTATGTAGAAATGACTTGTAATAGGAACATGGCATGGATATGAAAAATAACTTGTCATAATGGCATGAAATAGATGTAAAAGGACTTATAACTACCTTTTTAAAATTAGACCTATAATTGTTCGGTAATAAAATGGACCCATAACTGTCTAGCTAAAAATAGACTATTAAAAATAATTCATAACTGTGTAACAATCATCTAGAAAAAAAAATTAAGTAAATGATCAATAATGGAATAAATATGATTAACAAATAGTAGGTCTATTAGTTAAACACCCACTATATGGGTTCACTAGTTAACTAAGGGTTTGTAACTACTAAAGGTACTGGTCCCTAAGCCTTTATAAGTTTAATGATATTGGTAGGTGCAGCCACTGAGATCCTAATAACTGAGCCACTGCATTAGGTCATTGCAGTGACTGAGGTTCACCAGTTGAGCCACTACACTATATTATGTTGGTATTTTTGTATGGTATAAGAAGATCCTTGTTATCAGACTAGGTTGGTGCAGCCACTGAGGTCCACAAGCTAGGCCACTGCGTTATGATGTATTGATGATAAAGTGATATGATGATATTTTTTTTGTTTACTCCTAGGGAGTTCTAGGTATCAAAATAAGTCAGTACAATAATTAAGGTTCACTAGCTGAGCCATTGCACTATATTAGTGTAGAGATTGAGGTCTAAAATGTAAGCCATTACATAGTATTTATTTCCCTATTATCTAATGTCTATAAGTATATTCTAACCAGTTGGGCTTATGCAATAAATTAAATAATGAGTAATGGTAGACTATTATAATAAGAATTTTGGGCAGTTAAATAATGGCATCTAATTGATTAATTTAATGATGAGATCGATAAATAAAATAATAATATTGTTATAACATAGACTTCACATGATGCATAAGGTATTCATGAGTTATGTGATTTCCATGTATGCTTGTATAACATGTTTTTATTATATCAAATTCACCACTGAGTTTTATACTCAGTGTATCGATATTCCATTCCAAAGGTAATAGAAGGTAGCAATCTAGCCTCAAGTTTTGTGCAGTGTAACAACAAAGATACTGAAGGATATATAATTTTGTATTTTTTTCTTTCATGGTTTTAGTGGGCATTCGTGTAAATACTATAGGTTATGGGTTTGGCTAGCTTAAGAGTTGCCAAGGTCTGTATATGTCTATAATTTTAATCTCTAAGTTATTATCTATATAAAGGCCTTTTATTTCAATAGTTTTATTTCTAGATTTTTTTTATAATTGTTGGCCTGAGGCTTTGTGTATTGCCTGTGATATATATGATGATATTGAAGGACTAGAAGGGTCTAGGTGATGACAAGTGCTAGATAGTATTTATTAGAAGTGTATTTTTCATAAGTGTAAATTTTGGAAATGTCACTTGGATAGCCATTATGCTATCTAATTTTTTGTAAGGTGGATTACTAGTTGAAAAATAGATTTCTATGTCTGATATGACCTGAATAATAATATTTAAAGGTTAGACTAAAGATTTAGGTAAGATCTATCCATAAAATAAATAAGTCTATAAGTGTTAAAGAATATGGTCTAGAGAAATTTCAGGATGAGTGACCTAGTGGGATGTTGCACCTCTTATTGAATTTTTGTGGTTTTCTTATGGGGGTGTGACATGATGAATTGGTTATCCTTACCATACTTAGATTAGTTCATGGTGGTATTCATTAATGACATCCTAGTGTATTCTAAAACTAGAGAGTAACATGAGCAGCACCTCAAGCCGGTACTATAGACATTAATAGAGAAGCAGTTGATGCCAAGTTAAGAAAGTGTGTGTTCTAGCTAAATGAGGTAGCATTTTTAGGACACATAATGTCAGCTAAAGGAATTAGATTAGACCCTAGCAAATTAAAGTTGTGTTAGAATGGAAAACCTTAAAGAATGTGACAAAAATTAGAAGATTCTTAGGGTTAGCTAGATACTATAGACATTTTTTCAAGAGATTCTCAATGATTGGTACTCCAATGACATTTCTATTTAAAAAATATGTAGAATTTATCTAGGATTAGAAATGCCAGAAGAGTTTTGAGAAGTTAAAAGCCATGTTGACAAAGCTCTAATAATTACACAACTAAAACTTAGGAAGGAGTTTGTTATCCATAGTGATGATTCATATAATGGACTTAGGGGTGTACTGATGTAAGATAGTAAATTGGTGGCATATGTATCTAGACAACTAAAACCACCTAAAAGGAATTATCCCACTCATGATTTAAAACTATTAGCCATTGTTTTTGCCTTCAAAATATGGTGGCATTACATGTATAGTGAAAGATGTTATGTCTACACAAACTATAAAAGCTTGTAATACTTACCTACTTAGAAAGAGTTGAACTTAAAACAATAGAAATGGATAAAGCTAATTAAAGATTATGATTGTCTAATTGACTACCATCCTAGTAAGGAAAATGTGGTGGTAGATGCCTTAAGCTAAAAGCTCTTATATAGCCTAAGGGCAATGAATGCCCAATTGCAGTGCTAAAAAGATAGAGCCTTATGAGTTAAATTATAGGTAAAGCCTGACTTGATTCAATAGGTGAAGGAAGCACAACATGATGATGATCAATTGTAGCATGGAATGAGTTTAATCAAAGATAGGAAATTGACTGAGTGTGAAATTAAAGTAGATGGATGCCTAAATTACCATGATAGACTATGTGTACCTAATAGAGAAGACATCAAGAGGCAAATATTGCAAGAAGCACATACCTCTCTATATGCTCTGTATCCCAAGAGTACAAAGATGTATCAAAATCTAAAACACTATTACTGATAGCTAAGAATGAAAAAAGATATAGCTTAGTATTTAACTAAATGCCTTACTTGCTATGAAGTGAAGGCCGAACAATAGGTTTCTTCTGAATTGCTCCAACTTATAGTAATAATAGAGTGGAAATAGAAGATAGTCACCATGGATTTCATCACAAGATTACCCATGATAAGGATTAAGTGTGATGTTATCTGAGTAATTATAGATAGCTTAATTAAGACAATGCATTTCATTCTTATAAAAAGGGACTATTCCTTGAAGAAACTTGTGTAACTTTACATTGATTAAATTGTCAGGTTGCATGGAGTGCCAATATCTATTATCTAAGATCAAGACCTAAGGTTTACATCTAGATTTTTAAAGAAGCTGTATGATGCCTTGGGTAGTCAACTAACCTTTAGTATAGCATTCCACCTATAGGTAGATGGTCAATCAGAATGGGTGATCCAGATAGTAGAAGATATGCTAAAAAGTTATGCCATTGAGTTTAAGGGCAATTAGGATAGGTACTTATCATTCTGAGAATTTGTTTATAATAATAGTCATTAGGCAAGCCTATGAATGGAACCTTACAAGGTTCTATATAAGAGAAAATAAAGAACTCCATTGTGCTAAATAGAATTGGGTGTAAAGAAGTTGATGAGGCTAAACTTAATTAGAGATATAAAAGAGAAGGTTAAGATCATTAGGGACTTGTTAAAAGCAACAACATATCGATAAAAAGCCTATGTTGATTTGAAGAAAAAGCCCATTAAGTATAAAGTTAAAGATATGTCTTCCTGAATGTATCACCTTGGAAGAAAATACTCTTATTTGGGAAGAAAGGCAAATTATGCCCTAGATTTATTAGTCCTTGTGAAGTGGTTTAACGTGTCGGACTAGTAGCATACAGATTGGCATGACCTCTAAAACCATAGTAGATCAATGATGTGCTTCATGTTTCCATGTTAAGAAAATACATATTAGACCCCTAACATATACTTTTAACTAAAGAGATATAGGGACAACTAAATCTATCATAAGAAGAAGAACCAGTATAGATCTTGGCTCGAGATGCAATAAACAATACCATTGGTAAAGGTGTTATTATGCTCGTGAGTCCAAGTTTCATTAACAGTACCTCCTTGGTATGATTAGTGTTCCCTATAGGTCGGGGCACCTTCATAATGCCAAAAAGGGGTATATTGTTCATAGAACATTAACGGGCTAGAAAATGGACAAAATGAAAGGATTTAAAAATTTAGCAGAACTAATAAATCATTTCAGGTTAAGAACTAATAAATAGGGAGATAAAATGAGGTTATGCCCAGATGGGCTCGGGATGTGCCCAGATGGACCAAAAAATACAATACCCTAAACCTCAAAAATTCCAATCTACATGATGGAGAAGGAATTTTAGTTTTCTAAGCTCGTTTGGTATTTTTCTAAATATTTTATTCTAGCAGGTGAATAGTGCCCAAAAGTAAATAGTGGAATTTTGACTTGAAATTTTACAGAAGATTGAAAATTGTGTGTATAACATGGAACTTTAGGGATATAGTAAGAATTTCCTAATTGTTTATGTAATAGATTCAATTTGAAATGTAATAGCCTAGAACGAATGAATTTAACCCATATCAAGAATGTGCAATAATGATAGCA
>CANXYI010432214.1:0-11594 GCA_948208565.1 Hura crepitans | reverse complement strand
ATAACATACTAGGGGATTATTCCTCCAACATACTCTACCATGTTTCCTGCCACATGTTTGACAAGTAGAATTTATGCTCCTAGCTATTAAAATTAGGGCACTAGTAGTTAGTCTCCATTGACACTTTCTAAACTATCCTTTTTACCTATATCTTTATGTCTGAGGTGGTATCTGAGATGATTATGCAGTAGGATTCTCTCTCTATCTCTTGCTCACCTCTAGAGCTGAGCTAATCTATCGAGGAGTGAATGATCTCTTCTTCTACAAATTTTCTTTACATCCTTTCAATATATCTTCCACTACATAAGCTGCTGCAACTAACTTAGCAAAGTAATCAATCTTGTTTTTAGCCATTTATAGTTTGATCTCAATATCTAAGCCTATCTCAAATCTCTTTCATCTATCTATTTCTATAGGAATTATCTCACTGGCATATCTACTCAGTCTAGAAAACTCTTTCTCATATTCAACAATTGATCTCCCATTCTACTTCACATCGAGAAATTCCTATCTTTTCTTCTCAATAGAAGTCTATCTAATATATCTCTTCTTGAACACCTTTAAGAAAAACTCCCAAGTCATAGGTTCAATTTCTTCATATTCCAAGACTATTCTCTATAATAAGTATGCCTCTACCTATAATAATGATGTTACACAGATTAAACACTCTTCTAGAGTGCACTTCAGTTACTTTAGAATCCTCTCTATTCTTTCCAGCTAGTATTCAGCCTTGGCTACATCATCTACATCAGCTTCCTTAAAATCAATGGCTTTTATCTTTTTAACACAATTAAGATAAGTCTTCTAGAGAGCCTATGATTGTGGTTGTTGTTGCTATTGTACTAGTGGTTGTGGAGTTAGTGGTGGTGGTTGTGGAATATTTATGGCTATAATCTACCTAAATAAATCAACCTTTTGTTACATCTACGATAGTGGTACTTATGCTGGCTGAGCAAATGTAAACCATGCTACATCACTATGTAAGGAAGCTTTTACTCGTGTTAGTTCAATGACTATTGGTTGGGTATGACTTTTTACCTCTTCTTCTTCACTAATTGGAACACTTAGATCACTCATCTTTGATCTATATTAGAAAACAAACATCAGCCTCAAGCAGTGCAGTTTTATGTGATGCATGGACATATTAACCCTATGGCATTATATGTAGTGTAATGCATCGAGAAATGCCCAAACCTAAGCTCTAATACCACCAAATTTGACACCCCTCACTCGATCTTATGGGCGAATTCAAATGAGGGATGCCACATTGTGACACCACTTACCTAAACCATTACTAGTCTCAATAAGAGATGTCATGAAAGCCAACTTGTATCCTTAAAACCATTATCTTTTTAAAACCCTTATCATATGAAAGATACACATGTTATATAAACTATCTCATCCAACAAAATGTCAGCTGCATAACGGCTGCACTGTAACATGTCCCAAAATAAAACATGCATAAAATAGCACTTCTACAAATTCCAACCATTCTCAACTACCTGGACCCTTATGGTCCACATCGTAAGTTAAAATCTCAAGAAAACACATTATGTGATGCAATCTCATCCATACACAAACATATCATAACAATATAACCTGTGTAATAAGTTTACATCCCAAATACTATAACATTAAACTCTAGTCCTAATACGCTTACATATGAGTGCTAACTATTAAAGTTCTTACATTACACTACAACAAAAATGTACCAAAATACTTGATAAGGTCTTCCTTGAACTGTATTGCATTACGATTATGGGCACTATCTGAAGCTAGCTATCTAGAACCTTTGCATCAAAAACACAATGCACTAAGCATAAAGCTTAATGGTGTATTCAAGAAAATATGCTCACACACGCATGCACACAAGTGCATACTTACCATATATTATCATGCAAACATGCCACACCATTTGGACACACATTATGATGTACATTCATTTCCTTTATATGCTTGATTTGCTATTATGTTCAAATCTAGTCATATGTTAATCCATATTAGGTATAGAAATTCTTAAGTCTATTCTATAAAGCTTGTAATTACAATTTCTTTCTATTTGAGTTGACAAGCCCGTATCTAATAGGCATGAATCCTAATATTGGACATTAGGATCATGGTGCATAGTGGCCCATATTTTGGACCTAGCAACCAACATAATTGTTTATCACTAACTTTACAGTGATCCTGATGAACCACCATGGTGGATGCACCTACATGGATATATGCAAAATGGTTTTGATAAACCTGTAGGTGGTTGAACTTGCGTGAAATATCATGGCATGCCAACATATACTATAAAACATAATAATGTATAATATGTGTATATGCAGTAGCCAAAATGGACCTGACAGCGGTCGCACCCATATGAACATGATACCAATATCTAGTAGCTACTTGAACCCTAGTTAACTGGTCAACCTATGCTCTAGGTTGTCTAACACATATGGGCTCAACATTACTCATTATACAATTTCATGTCACATGTTCATTTCACTTGTCTCATTACCATAATAATATATTTCCATGACTTCATTGCCACCATTATGTTCATACAACATTCTCATTTGTGAGTTTACATATCACAATGATAATTGACAATATATTTTTACAAGCATTACACTTATGTCAAATTATAACTCGTATGTATCACATATTAGCTCACATTATGCTTAATACATATACATATCCAAAATGTAATATAATACCATCATAATACCTCTTTAATCATCAAACATTAATCTAACATGAATATTATGCAAATATATCACATTTACACCATAATTACACATAATGTCCAAAATTACAATTTTGCCCTTTTTATTTCAATTACACTACCAAGTGTATAACTTAGCCATACATTAATCTAATCCATTTTTAACAATTATTATCACTTAATTAACATATTCTAACATCATAATTCCATCAAAATAAATTTAGAACATCTTAAACCACTAAAACTAACACTTCTATATTGGTTTTCTAAGGTAAAAATGCACAAATAAGAATTATGTTCACATATTTTACTGAATACACTTATAGAGCTATTAATCAGTGTCCTAAATGTCACTTTATTGTCTACCTTTGCCTTTGTAAAGCCCTTCTTGTTTATTCTCTAAGTTCTATAATAGGTGTATAGTTAGAAAAATTCATAAAAAATTATACACGAATCAAAAATCGAAAATAACATATGTACCATATTTTTGAGCACCTGTAACTTCATTGAAAAATAATAAAACCCCAAAAACATGCTTACCTTAGCTTTTGATCATTTAAAACCCTAACTAGAATTCTCCTCTTTTCCCTTAAAATAAAGCTTTTCCTAGGAAATAATTAGGAGAATAAGAAACTAGACGTGACAAGGAGCATTTTGAGTATAATATTTAGGGGTTTTAGGTTGATTTTCAGTGTGTTTGAAGAAAAATGAAGGAGAAAGTGATCCTTGGCTATGGCATTAACCACAAGGTGTGGGGAGCAAGATGATGTGCATTTTTATATAGTGAAACCATGTAAGCTCACCCTTTATATATTAAATGTACCAACAATCATGATTTAATCAACGGTACACATTTTCCCTTATCTTTCTTTTAAACTTTGTAAAATTATTCTTAATGTTTATAATCGCTAAAAAATACTTTTTAAGACACTAAAAATTAGGATACTTCAAAATTAAGGGCCTCCTCGAAGTTTATGCCAAAAACAACAAGCAAATAAACTAAATTTTTAAATTGCATAAATAAAAAATTCAGTAAAAATATCTATCGATGTTAGAAAATTAGAATTCCTTCACCATTAGCCTTGTTAGAATTTTTAACCTTTAGGGTATGATATTTTCGAGTAAGTCTAAGCACATCTTGACCTTCTCATATCACAACCTAAACTAAGGCCATATTTCAGTAGATCTTAGTGTAGAATAATTTTGTAGTTCGATCAAAATTTTAAATTCTTTTATTTTGGGCCTCATTTTACCTTTTCAAGTTTCATATCTAGTACCCCCCTATCTAGATCAACTTAGTGGGGCCCACTACTTAATATCCTAATACATAACCTAAGAAATACTATTTACAAGGTCAGGCTTACCAGTGTTCCAAAATTGATATAAAATTATGTATGGAAGTTTTAGTTTAAACATGAATTATGTGGAATTCCTTGATACAAGCCTAATGTGATGTTGGTTGTATATAATTTTGATGATTGTTATATTGACTTTATAGGAAACATACATGTATTGTGAAGAACTAAAAATGCCTGAGAGGTGTGCTATGGCTCACGGCATGGGGTGCTTGATATGGTATGTTTATGTGTTAGATATTGTGGTGCATAATGTGTATGCTATGAGAATGAGTAATAGGTATGTGCAATTTATGAAAATATGCATGAATATAGATAGCTTATGGTGTGTCTGAGAGGATTAATGAGGTGTTTTAGTATATAAGTCATGTGGATGTATGTATGGTGTATGTAATAGGAGATAGCATGATTGGTATGGAAAGAGGTGTATTTAAGATGAATTTAATGTAATAATGCATGTATGTGTGTGGAAATGTGTGGTTGAGGCATATATGTGTTGTGCTATGGCATGGCATGTGTGGTCAAGGCTTGTAAGTGGTTTGTCATGGCATAGCATGGTTGATATGTTATGTGAGCATATGTGTGCATGCTAGGATTATGGTATATGATATGTATGTGTGATGAACTATGGAAAAATACATGTGTATGGGCATAAACAAGCTATGGCTGAGAGGAAATAGGCATAAAATATGTGGACCCATGCATAGTCTGTGTTGTTCATAATTTGCATGATATCATGAGCATGTGATATCATGATATGTAAGCCATCAAAAGTATGGTATGCTATAATTTTTTATGAACCATCATATGTATGCCATAGGAAGTATGGTATGCTATGGTCTGTGTTGTTCATGATTGGCATTGTATCATGAGCATGTGATGTATGGCATGGAAATAGGCATGAAATATATGGAACCATGCATGGAAATATGGCATGCAATATGACAAGTTAATGTAAGAAAAAGGGATTAGGAATTGGTGCAAGAAATGACTTGGAAATTGGCTGTAAAGCAAGTATAAAAGTGACCTATAATTGTGACCTATAACATAATAAAATAAGACATGAATTGTGGACTTTGTGTACATGATTTTAATAGCAATGTAAGGCCATTGCCATTACCTTATTAGATTGATTGGAATGAAAGTAATTTTGGCCTAGAATGGCATGATATTGTGACTTGAATTGGCATGGGATAGTCCCCAGTGAACAATGGAAAATGGCTCGTAACCTTGTACTTGAAAGATGGAAATGACACATAACTATCTTATTAAATGGATATATGAGAATGGTACATAATGTGACCTATAATAGACCTAATTTGGGCTTGGATTACAATATAGAACTAAGCCTAAGGTGGACTTGTGACTGTCTAAGTAAAGGAACTAAAAATTACTCTTTTAAAAATTTGACCTCTAATTATTCGGTAATAAAACTGACCTGTAACTATTCCTCTAAAATTAAACTATGGAAATAAATTAATAAATGTCTATTAATAGATTATAAATATTTTAAAATGATGATCAGTAATAAAATGAATATGAATATGAGATTATTAGCCCATTAGTTAAACAACTATTAGATGTGTTGATTGGTCAACTAGGGATTAACAACTACTAGATATTTATCTATTTATTAGACAAGGCCGGTGTAGCATTTAGGGTCTATAGGATGGGCCATTAAACTATGAAATGATATTTTTATTTGTCTATTTATCAGATTAGGCCAGTGCAATAGTTAGGCTCTACAAGATTGGCCACTGCACTATGTTGTTGTTACTATTGTCTATTTATCAAAATGGGCCAGTGCAGCGATCGGGGACCATAAGATGGGCCACTGCATTAGGGCTAATATGGAGCCTAAGGACAAAAATTCAAGGCCACTGCATAGTTTGATTTCCCTTTTGGTCTAGTGTTTGAAAGTGTAGTCTAGCTAGTTAACCCTATGTAATGAAGTAAATATTTTATGTAACGGCACATAATAATAGTACCTAAATTAAAGGCCATTTATAATGGGTCAAATTTAAATAATTGAATGATCAGACTGAGTAATAAAATATTATTATTTGTAACATGTTAAATAAAGTAATATTATTTTGCCACAAGGCTTATATGTATTGTATTCATGCATTTATAGCATGATTGATCATCTGTGTGCTTGTTGTGACATGTTTTTATTATTTCAAATTCATCGGTAAGTTTCATACTCAGCGTACTAGTGTTTTAGTGTGTAGGTAATAGCAAGTAGCGATCCATCCTTGAGTTTTGTGTAGTGTAGTAGTAAAAACATTGAAGGGTATGAGGTTTTGTATTTTTTTTAATAGTTTTAGTAAGCACTTATGTACATATTATATGTTATGGATTTAGAAAGCTTAGGAGCTGTTAGTGTCTGTAATATTAAGTTAACCATGTGATGTATACAAATAAGCCTATGAATCTGAATGGTTTAATTTCTATTTATACTGATATTTATGGGCTTGAGGCCTGAGTGATGATTGACTATTTTTCATAATATGTGGATGATGGTAAAGGATTAGAATGGTCTAGAGGTGGCAAGAGGATTAATAGTGGTTATTAGAAGTTTTTCTAGTAGGTCAGAATTTATAGAATGTCACCTGAGTAGCTATTGTGTTGCCTAAATCTTTGTGGTATTTATAATGTCCTATTAAATGGGTTAAAGACCTAAGGTACCTTGAATGACAATAGCTAAGTGATAAGTGAAAGATCTGTGTTATATCTATCAAGATAATGAAAAATCTATAAGTGTTGAATGAATGCGGGTCGAGAGCAATTTTAGGATGGGTGACCTAGTGGGAAGTACATCTCCTATCAAGTTTCTTTAGGAATCTGGTTGGGGGTGTCACACACTTGCTACAATTTATACATTTAATCTAACTACATTTGATTTAATCTTTTACATATGAATAAGCAAATGTACCATACAAAAAAGTTTTTACATTTAAACATTCTATTCATGAAATAATATAAAGAAGTCCCTCCATCTTATGTACATGACATCCCTCATGGTATGGATGTAATCATGTTCCAAGGCTTTGTGAATAATACCACTAGGTCTAGGAATTGTGCTCGAGGTGTCGAGTCACTTTTACATAAACCAAGGCAATGACATTGTTTATGAAACTTCGAGGGGCTTTAAATTGATGGAAAAGGCAAAATTAAAAAATTTATTAGAACCAAAAATTCATTTTGGACTATAAGCTTCTCATCTATGCAATTAAATTTTAATAGGCTGGGAATAACCCGAGATGTGCCCGAATGAACCTGAAAACATCAGACCCTAAAGCTCAAAAATTTCAATAACTCCATTAGTGAAAGAATTTTTGAATTTTGAGGTCATTTACAAATTCTCATAATTTTTTAGGTTGGCCACAAATTGAGGTAGTCTTAAAACTGCATTATCGATAGAATTTAGCTGCAAAAATTTATGAGCATGTAGAGGGGACTAAAATATGAATTTTAAAACAAACAGTGTAATTTTTTGAGGTTTTTGTGAATTTTGGTGAATTTCTAAAATTTGCTGAAAAACCAAGCCATTTCGGGATAGCTTAGGTGGTTGTGGGACCCATCCACACTAGGGTATTTGGCTTAAGGCCAATGCCATGTTTGAAAAGTGAGTGACAAGTGGACTTTTCCAGTTAAACAAAAAAGTAAATTTTTCCCTTTGCTACCAGCCAAAATCGATGCCATCTTTAGCCTTTCTCCCTATTTTCACCATCACATTCCCCACCATTTCTGAAAGCTCTCACTTTTTAAATTCATTCTTAGGTGTTAAGGAGCTAAAGGAAAGGAATTACAGAAAAAGAAGTCTTCAAGAATAAATTAAAAATCCTCAAAATTTGCTAGTCAGAGGCTATTCCAACAAGCAAGTTGAGGTGAGTTTCTTGTATTTTCTTAGGTTTTCTCTTGAATTTTCTTACTAGAATTAGGTGTGTAAGATGCTTAACATCTATGGGGATGGGTTTTAATAGCTTTTAAGGTGAATTGAAGGAAAAGAAAAGCTTGAAGAAAGGTTTAAAAGCTACTGTGAAGTCAGCTAGAAGTGTGGCTTGGAGTCTTGAAGCATGGACTCCTCATTTCTTAGGTGTGAGGTAAGTGAATTCAAGTATTCACTCCATAGCTTCTCTTTAGGTTTAAGAATGGATTAAGCATATAAACTAGCTTGGAAAGCTAGTTGCACTGAGGTATAATAGTATATAGCTTAATTGCATGTGAATTGAATGGTTGTTTGATGAAATGAAATTGAGTGCATGACATAGTTGGCTGAGAGATATACAAGGGTGTTAAGGCTTGTTTTTTATGCTTATTGTATGTTAATGATGCTTGATGCATGTTTATGATGCTTGAGGTATAAATTGATGGCTTTAGTGTTGAAATAAAATGGAATTACTTGTGAATTGATTGAAAAATGCATGTTTAGAAAGAAAAGGTATGTGTAGCTAGGAGCTTGTGTCAAGCTTATGAATGTGTATGCCTTGTTTTAGTGAGCCTAAGTTATGTTTGAGGTTGGCAATACATGTACATTAAGCCTAGGATATATGAATGCATGATATGACATGTTGTAAGATTAATCAATGTATGGATGCATGGAAAACTAGCCATGCATAGGCTTAGGCTACCTTAAATGGCATGTGATGAATGATAAGTATGATGATAATAACTTGTCTATCTTAGTTACTTTGGCATGAAATAAAGTAGCATGTATACCTTAAAATGGCATGAAATATAATGAAGTAATGGCATGAAACATGACTTGAAAATGACCTTAAAACTTGGCTAGAAATAAGGTATGAAAAATGGCTTATAATTGCCTATAAGGGCTATGCCTTATAAATGAATAACATGTTCATATTGTGTGCCTTTGAGGGCTATGTCTTGTAATTGAATATAATGGCATTTTGAGGCTATATTTTGGCATTGTAAATGGCCAATCATTGGTTGGCTTAGGGCCTATAAACTTAATATGAATGATGTTGAAAACTGCATTGAAAAAGACTAAGAAATAAACATAGAAATCCTATTGAAAACTTGCCACAATACTTGTAACTATCCTAAAATGACCATTACCTGAACCAATAATAACACATGACAATAAATGGCATATAAGTAAGAAATACTTATGAAAAAAAGTCTAGCATAATATACCATAATTATTGGTAATTACAACCTTGAAAATATTTTTCTAAGAGTTCACTCAGTACAACCTATTTATGGCCATACTAGATTGGGCTAAATTTCAATGCTGCCATAAATATTATAACTATCTATTTTTTATTTAATAATATTATAAAAAGATAATTAGCAAAGAAATAGACACAATTTGAGGTTAGATGTCCCATTAGATAGATACCCACTGGATGGTTGACCAGTCAACTAAGGGATTGTTAGCTGCTGTTACACTGTCTATTTTTTAGATAGGGCCAGTACAGTGGCAAAGGTCCCTCTTGAGGCCACTGTACTAGTCTATTAGATAGACAACTTTCTATCCTTGCCACTTGATACTAGTATTGATTTTGCAGTTGTAGTGGCGTAGGTGCTGAAGGGCCACTGCACTAGTTTATTAGATAGACTAGTCTGCTGGGCAAGCATAGTTACCTTATAATAGATATTTAAAATAATGTTGGTACATTAGCAAAGGTCCTAGAAGGCCACTGTACTAATTTATTAGACAGACCAATCTACTAGGCAGACCACACCTCATTATCTACACCTTGGGTGCTACAGCTTAATCAGGCCGATGTAGCGGTTCGGGTCCAGAATGTGGACCACTGCACTAATTTATTCCCTCTAGATCTAATGTCTATCAATGTTGTCTTTCTAGATAAGCTAGCTAAAATAAATTAAATAAGAAAAATATAATTTACCAATGGAATTAAAATACAATATAGAGGCATTTTGGTAATTTTATATGGACATTATTCATCGGCTTAATTATTAAAGATTATGCATGCAATTAGTAATAATGATCTTGAAACTATAATTTAAAAAATTTAAAATGATTAATTGGATATTTTATGGGCAAAAATACCCTTAGGGGCAAATTGGTAATTTTACATGTTAACGATCTAGGTGATACTTAGAAATTAGAACAAGATATTAATATGAGTAATTATGCATGATTAGACTATTGGACATGTTTTAAATGCTTGAATTCACCACTGAGTATATTATATACTTAGCATACCTATTTAGGTGAACAAGTAACCAGAATAAGGATGTAGCCTCGTAAAGTGTGCAACAAAGTTTAAAGGTTATTCTCTAGAAGGTGGATAATGTACGTTTATATAGTTTTGTAATCTATGAACTTAGGTGGGAAATGGGTGTTATGTATATAAATGACATAGGATGTAATTGTATAAATACGTACAATGTTGTAATTAACTAATTGTTATCCTTTTTGTGAATGTATCGCTTATATGGACTTTTTGTGAGCCTAAGGCTCTATGTGCATTTTCTTGATAGCAGCCTAAGGCCTGTGTTGTTGTTTGATAAAATGGTGATGTTAGGTTGATATCTAGAGGACTAGAAGGGTTCAAGTGATTGGAGAATCTATTATAGAAGTGTTTACATGTTGAAAATTTTAGGATAGTGACCCAGGCAACCATTTTGCTATTGAAATTTTGAGGAAAAATCTGTTTGACTTGGAATTTCCCCGTATTGGCCTAAACATGTTAGTATGAACCTAAATGAACTGTAAGAATGGACATGAATAAATTTAGAGTTAGATAGAACTAAATAGCATAAAATAGGTAAAAGTTAAAAGAATGACCATGGTAGAAGTTAATGATGGGTGACCTAGTGGGAAGTACACCACTTATTAGGTTTCTTCGGGAATCCATTAGGAGGTGTTAAGATGGTGTTCCTAAAAGATGTGCAAAAGTAATGCCGAAATCCCGACCATCTATGTAACTTGGGAACTAATGCTTAATATCATTCTTTAACATTTTATTACTAAGAAATAAGGTGCAGCTTCTCAAACATTATGTTTTTAGTGATAGCTTTCAAGTAATATGTCATACCCAGTCATGTCAAGGTCTCTTGAAATGAATATCACCTTAATGGTCTAGTGTCATTCATGTTAATACCATGTTAGTTAAGTGTCGATAGGTGATTAGAAATCTACTACTTATGCAAGATCTGGTTGAAGATGTAACAACCCTTAACTCATCTAGTAGAGGACAATAAAGTGCTTTGATACTAAGAACTTTGATAACTTAAATCAAGTGATTGTTGGCTAACAGTCTTGCATTTGTATCTATTACCTATTCTTCCATTGCCTTAAATCTTTGACTCTCCTTAAGCTTGCTTGCTTTAATTTATTGGGTGGACAACTTGCTAGCATTTTGAGTACTTTCTTGAATAATCAAGGTTTGTGTAGACCCCTTCTCTCTTGATAATGTGGAGTGTACAGACATAGTGGAAAATAACCTTGTATATAGTTTATGTCTTCAAAGAGCCATGCTGATAAAAGTTCATGTGGACCTTATAGCTATGTACTTTGTGTTGAA
>CANXYI010432078.1:0-14191 GCA_948208565.1 Hura crepitans | reverse complement strand
CTATTGGCAAGTCAGTTAACTAATTGCTTAAAAAATTATGAAATTTTAAAAAATTATCGAATAACCTCATAAAATTAAAATTCCTTCACCAATGGTCTCAGTTTAATTTTTAACCTTCAAGGTGTGATATTTCAAAGTCTATCTGGGCACATCCTGGGTCATTTTGGCCTAAGTCTATTTGAGCTTCAGCCTATTATATTATGGCCTAAAATAATTTATTGGTTTTGTTAAAATTTTAAATTACATCATTTTTTGGCCCTTCAAAGTTTCATGATCAATACACTCTTTCTCAAGCCTCATAAAGGTGACCCGACACTCTATGCACACTTTTTGGGCCTCTAAGTTACTGTTCATGAAACCTAGACTTACGAACGTCACAAACATAATATAGAATTTGTAATTTTAATGACTTATCTGGTATAATTATGAATGAGGAAATAAAGTTACATGATTTGATCAAACTATGATGTATAATGAATAATACATAAAGGGACTGTGTAAGGAATGAGTGAAACATAATTACTTAGACCTGTTTGATTACATAAGCTACATGATATGTACATATTGCATGATCATATGCTTGACACATATATCACATTAAATTCACCATTGAGTTTATACTCAGTGTATTAATGTCCTGATGTGCATGTAGGAGATCTAAAGAAGCTACTTGCCCTTAATATTTGTAGTGTAGCTAATAACCTTCTAAAGGGTATAACTTTTCATATCTTATGTAGATATATAGATAAGCAGGCACTCATGTATATAGGGTTTTGAGCTCGAGATGATAAAATGGTTAGACATGTATTTTGTTACTTTGTGGTTTGTACTTCATTAACTATAAATATAACCTGAGCATTTATCTATATATGAGGTTGATCGTGTGTTTGAGCTAAAAGTGGGCCTGAGACCTTATGTTATTTGTATTGTGACATGGATGAGTGATTAAAAGACTATATGGGTCCATTTTATGGGTGATACGATGATAAGTGATATAAAAATGTTTTAAATAGTTTAAAATTTTAGCTTTTCACCTAGGCAGCTGTTATGCTACCTAAATTTTAGTGAACTAGATAATTATGAAATAAAATAGTTGTGAGAGTATGTTACAGTCATAATGAGGATAATAGAAATGGAATAGAACTAAAATCCCCTAGAACTCTAAGCTAAGTTGTATGGACAGTAAAAGTTAAATGAATAGTCGCTGGGCTAGATTTAGGATGGGTGACCTTTAAGAAGTAGCATCTCCTATCGGGTTCCATTAGGGAATGGGTAGGGGGTGTTACAATCATCATATGACACAAAGGTCACAAAGAGCTATAAAAGTACCCTAGAAGCTATTATAAACCCCTAGTTGACTAGCTAACCTATCCAATTTAGGTTTCTTACATGTATGAGCTACTAACCACATATTTTTAGTTTCATAGAATTAAAATAGCTTAACGTAGATTTTAAAGATTCATTTTGCCAATGAATGACCAAATAGGGAAAATGTGACATTTCTTTATTTGGCCATGTTTGCTTCTTAAAATGCATTTTCATACATTAATTAACATGACAATGTAGCATAATCATGAACCAAAATCATACATAGGCTCATAGCATACATAATATGAACATATTTGTATTTAGCCTTAACATCCTCCCTTTTTATTTGCTAATAGCATCAACATAAGTCACTAGAACATGTTATGATTAATATATCCATCTTAGCATAATATCATGATAAAAACATAATTTGAGCATGCCATACCATAGTTTCAGCCACTACATGATTTATGTTCAAACAATCATATTAATTCACTTTAAAAATGATTTCATGCATCAACTTGTTTGCATTTGACATGTCATTACCATAATAAGCTAACATTTCACAAAATAAGCATAATAAGCCATAAACTTACTATGACTTACTCATAAGACCATTTGGCCATACACTTACTTGCACACACAACATCCATTTTGATAACCTTTTATGCATTATACAATGCTTAAATGAAGATATAAGATAATTCAAAAGCATTTAACCTTATAAACATGCATTGTTCACAACACACACACATATATATACCTTTTAGGCCATTCAGCTATCATGCCCTAATGCATATTCAACAAACTATGAAACACTTCAAATGTATGAAAACATATATATAAGGTCACTAAACATCATTCAATAGCATTCAACATCATTAAATGCCATTTAACACATTTCCATAGATAATTACATACATTTTGTCATTAGGGCACTTACACAATCAACATATTTTACTTTGGTTACACTTATTTCATGTCCAAACACCAATGAGGCTTGCTCAAGCCTTCTCTTTGCCTTTGTTCCACCATTTCTTACTTTGCTCTACAAACATAAATAGGCTTATTATGAAAAAATCCATATAAAATCATATACACATTGAAAATTAAAAAAAAAACTTAAGAAACATACTTTAAGCATTATAGGAACCTTAAAAAATATAGAACCCTAAAAATTCTTACCCAATGAAAATCATATACTACTCACTCCAACAAAAAACCTTGAAAATCCTTTTATATTTCTTGAATTTCTTGCAATAAATGGTGTTTAGGAGTTATGAATGCTTGGAATTAAGGATTGAATGGTGTTTAGAAGGAGGAGCTTAAAAGAAGAAAAGAAAAATTCAAGATGGCCATGGAAAAGAAGCCATTGGCTCCTATAGAGCAAAAAGGAAAATATGGTGGTGATCACTATTTATAATTTGACCACACTTAGTCCATTTGACCATTTAACATCTAATTAATTTCCCATAAATCACATAAATTAAATTCCATAGGCCTCTAAAAACTTGAGCTCAAAAACTAAGAAAAACTTAATACTAACAAAATTTTTTACTTTACCCAATTTTTAAAAAATACTTTTTGATATCCAAAAATTCCAATTCTAGTGCTAATGGGCTATTTGGAATATTTGAGCATTATATTGTATTAATCTTGAGTCAATTTGAGCAAAAATGAAATATTTTTTCAGCTCAGCTTACATTAGGTCACTATTAACATACACTATAGTAAAAACTTTACTTGCATTTTTAACCATTTAAACCACTTCATTTTCACTTCAAAATTTACCCATCATTTATTTTATAATTAATATTTCCACTTGGTTGCTTTAATGGACCCTGAGTTTTGGGAATGCTATTCATGTCGCCAAAAGTACTATTCATAACCTCAAGATTTTTGGGTATTACAATTTTGTTTTTGCTCAAATTGAATCGGGATTGATACAACATGATACTTAAAAATTACAAATAGTCCATTGAAATTGGAATTGGAATATTTAAATATCAAGAATAATTTCATAATAGTCTGGCAAAGATATAAGGGTTGTTTTTAAATATTTTTTCTCGATTTTCAAGCATGGGTTAATAAGGCTTTTGGTTTTTGATTTAAATTATTTTATGAGATTAAAATAAAGGTTAATTAAGAGATTAATTTTGTAACACTCATAAATCAAGGCTTCGTGAACAGTACCTTCGAGGCTCGAAAAGTGTGCTCGAAGTGCCAAGTCACCTTCACGAGGCTCGAGGAAAGATTTATTGGTCATGAAACTTTGAGAGGCTTAAAAATATGAAAATGACATAATTTAAAGATTTAACAGAATTAATAAATTATTTTAGGTAAAGATCTAATGGGCCATATGCTCAGATGGACTTAGGCTAGGAATAACTTGGGATATGCTCTAATAGACCTAAAAATGCCATACCTTAAAGGTAAAAAATTCCCTTAAGTCCATTAGTGAAGGAATTTTTAAATTTTGAGGTTGTTAGCTACTTTTTCATAATTTTAGGTTTTGCACATAAATTAAGGCAATTAGTTAACTATCCTGTCGAGGGAATTTGGTCATGAAATTTTTTAAGCCTTTAAATAGGCCTAATTAAGGATTTTTAACACTGACATAATGATTATTAGAGGTCAAAGTGAATTTTAAAAATTCCCTGAAGTTTCTATTGAAATCAAGCTTTTTCAGGAAACTCAAGTGACACGAGTCACCACCCCAACAACTATAAATACTTCCTTATGTTTCTTAGATGTCCTCTTAGCATAAACACATAACCCACCTCCACTTTCTTCTTTTCTTTTTCCTCCCTCTCTCGGTGCCATTTCCCTTTTCTTTCCTTTATTTCCATGGCTGTTCATGCATAATTTGACCACCAATTGTCACTAAAATTCCATTGATGAGTTGCAAATTGATCTTTAAAGAGTTGGAAAGCAATAGGCTATCATAGAATTCAAGAAAAATCAAAGAATCCTTAGGGGTACATAGAGGGAGCATGAGAAACCAATTCTAAGAGTATGTGTTTTTTCTTCAATTTTAAAATTTTTCCTAGGGGATTTCATCACTCTAAAACCCCACATACTCATAGAATTTCAATTTAAGGGCAATGAAAATTTTTGGGGTATTTTCTAAGTATTGTCATTAATATGTAGGTGCAAAGGAAACTCAAGGTGAACTAAGGGATTAAAGCTTTAAAAATGGGAGGAAAGGCTAGAAATTGAGGTAGGTATATGAATTTGATGTATTTGAATCATGCTAATTATACTTTATGTGTAAAATGTATAGAAATGGCATATAGAACTTAAGAAATTCAAGGCTAAAGTATGTGTAATTATAAATTAAGGTTCTATTAATGCTAATTGTGTTTTGTATGATTGATTTAAGTGGTGAATTTGTGAAAAGAATAAATGAAAGGGTGGTACCACATATTAGCCGAGAGGTGTGTGTGTATGGTAAGTGTATAGCTTGAATTAGATGTAAATGTGGTGGCTTTTAGTGTGTTTGATATGGAAAAGGTATGATTTATGTATGTGTATGATGGGAAAAGGAAACTTTGGTGGTGTTGTATTGAGTGGTCAAGAGGTTCCTTAGGTTACAAAGTATGTGTATGGCATGATGGCATGAGCCATTAAATGAGAATTAGGATGTTAGGCATGGCATTATAGGTGTATGTGGTGAATTTAGTGGAAAAGTACTTGTAGGCATGATTTAATGGCATGGCTGAGGCTTGTACATGGCATGTTAAGGGTTAGTTTAAATAGTATGTGATGTGTGTATATGTATATATGCTTAATTGATGTTATTGTATGTGTATGCATAAGTAAATGTGAAGAAAAGCATGCATATGGCCCGTAGGAAGCTTTGGCCAAGAGGTATGTGGGGTGAGTTTAACATGATGTACATGTTATGGTATGGCATATGTGTGTGAGAAGGGCATGACATTTTAGGCATAGAACGTGTAATGTGAACTTGGCATGAAATATGGAAACACGTATGAGTAATGAGGCATGAAAATGTATTAATTTTTGGTAATAATATAGGTTAGAATGGAGTTAGAAAAGTGACCTAAGACCAAAGCACTAGAACATATCTTGAATATAGAAATAATTGGACTTAAAATAAGGACTTAAATTAAAATTAATGTGGACTTAATTTTGCCAAAGAAATTGACCTAAAATGACTTAGAAAAATTGACCCGTAATTGTCTAGTAAGATAAAAAATGACTTGTAACTATCCAGATCAATTTTTGATTGTTGAAATAAACTTGTATTTAACTATCAATCAACCCTAAGTATTATAAAATAATGATCAGTCAATAAAGGGATGTCAATTAAGCTTAAATGACCCATTTGTTAGACACCCACTAGATATGTTTACTGGCCAACTAGGTATTAGCAACTACTAGATATTAGTGTTGATTTTATTGGATGTGATAATGATTTTATTGGATATTAGAAGGTCTATAGGTCGATCTCTGCTATCCACTAAATATATTTGATGATTGTCATTAGATATTAGGAGGTCTATAGACTAATCCCTGTTATCCTTTGTCTAGTATTAGGAGTTTCTAGTGAACTAATCCCTATTATCAGACAAAGCCGGTGTAGTGATCGGGGTGCAAAATATAGGCCACTGCACAATTTTTAGGTCTCTCTTGGTTTAGCATTTTAAGTCTAGTATTTCTAGTCAGGCCAATTAAATTAACTTAAAATAAAAGATGAAATTAACTGGTAATAACTAGAATAAAGAAATTAAATAAAAGGTTTACTGTGGCATTATTTTAATTATTGGAAAAATGTGGCAAGTCACTTAAATTGCATGAATTAACTGATATACCATCCACATACTGCATATTTACTATCATATTGTCATTGCATGTGAACCATTACTTATGATGTGATTTCAATACATTAAATTCACCATTGAGTTTATACTCAGCTTACCATTGTTTTGGTGTATAGGTAATTAAGGGTAACTATCAAGCCTCAAAGTTCATGTAGTGTGGCAGCAAAGGCATTGAAGGTTATAATTGTTATATTTTGGATGTAAATAGTAGGCACTTATGTAAATACTTAGGTTATGTGTCTAGCATACTTAGCATCTATGAGAGTCTATAATTGTAAGTCCTCCAGGATTGTACATGAACATACCTTTTATATGGTTATTAAGTTTTTGTCTAATTGTAATGAATTTAAGCCTGAGGCCCTATATGATGGCTAATAAGGTGATGACAATATTTAGGAAAAAGAGGAGGTGCAGAAGGAGGAAAGTAGATACATGTGATATTAAAAGTGTTTTAATAGGTGAAAAAAACTTCGGAATGTCACTCGAGTAGCCGTTGTATTGTCTAATTTTCTATAACATGTAAAATATGTATTAAATGGTTTTTCTTAGCCTGTTATACCTCATATAAGAATTTTTAATTGTTAGATTGAGAAACAAAGCAATATCTAATAAAGATTTAAAACAATCATTAAGTGTTAAGGAATGCGCACCTGGAGCAATTTTAGGATGGGTGACCTAGTGTGAAGTGCATTACCTATCAGTTTTCTTAATAAGTTAGGTAAGGAGGTATCACATTGGGTGGTATCAGAGCATATGTTTAATATTCCTAGGTATTTTACATGAGTGCTGGTGTCTAAGAATTGATTATACTATTATGCTATAATGCATAGAGGCTAATAAGATTTGTATTTCCTGTAGTGAATCAATATAGTTGATAGACCACTAGAAGAATGGGTCGAAGAAGTAGTTAGCTATGCTCTTACCACAATAGAGGGAATAGGTAGTACAACTATCCCTAAGCCTAGTGATACTGCACATAGGCAATAACCTCAGGCACTACCATTGGTAGAAGCACTCTTAACTTTGTTACAACAGCTAGTAGACTTGCTGAGACATACATCAATAGCTACTGTTCCTACTCTACCTCCTCTAGCTTTACTACCTCCACCACCACAAGCTTTTTTATATAAGATACATTTAGAAGATGATGCAACACAAGCAGAGTACAGCTTAGAGAAAACCTTCAGAATTCTAGAACAGTTAGAGTGTTCAAAGGAAGAGAGCTTAAAGTGTACAACTTCTCTCTTTTAGGAAAAAGCATTCCATTGATGGGATACTATTAAAAAGAGGGAGGCAATAATAGATCTCACTTAGGAGTTCTTCCTAATAGAGTTTAGGAAGAGATATATTCCAGATTTGTACAAGGATAAGAAGAGGTAGGAGTTTCTAGATTTGAGATAGGGTAAGAGAACAATGTCAGAGAATGTGAATGATTTCATTAGATTGATAAGATATGTTGAGGAGTTCATTCTTAATAAATAGGAGAACTGTAAGAGATTTTTGAAAGGCGTCAATATAGAGTTGAGGATTCAGATAGCCAACTAGAGGGTTATAGATTTTGCAGTATTAGTAGGCTCTGCATATGATATAGAAGAAATGGTGCAAGAGAATAGGGATTTCTTTTAGATGAAGAGATAGCTAACTGTTGGGCAATCTAGTGCAGCCTTAGGTGGTAGTAAGAGAAGAAGAGAAGCATAGCCTTAGTCATAGTTAGTGCACTAGGCATAAAGGCAAACTCAATCTCAGTGTTCTAGGCAGGCTTCTATAATTAGACCTCGACCACCTCCACGAGCCACTAGTGCTCCAAAGCTAGCAGTTAACATGAATGGACCCTGGACTTGTAATACTTGGAATAAAAGACACTGGGGGTAATATTGGTTAAGTAGAAAATAAGAGTGCTTTACTTGTAGTGCCAAGGATCATTATTAGAGAGAATGTTCTTAGAGATAGCCAAAGGGTGCCTATACTCAGGCATCTATAGCAGCATCTCAAAGTAAAGGATAGAGGCAAGGAAGAGGGAATCAGCCTAGTGCTAGTAAGGGGATAGGATTAAAAGCTCATGCACCAATGCAGCAATATGCTATCAGGGCTTGTGAAGAAGCAGTAGCTTGAAATGTCATTACTAGTACATTTCACTTATTTGATGTTCTAATTTTGGCATTGATAGACCTAGGATTTACACATTATTATGTTTGCACCACATAAGCACATGATAGAGGACTAAAATCTAAATATGTAAACATAGACATTTAGGTCTATAATCCTATAGGATAGAGTGTGAATGTGAACCAAGTGCATAAACAATACCCCTTAGTAATTCAAGAATGTCTGTTTCTTGTGGATTTGATTAAGTTACCTTTTCATGATTTGATGTGATTTTGGGAATGGACTGGTTGTCTAAACATCGGGCTATAATTGATTGTAAACATAAGAAGCTGACCCTCCAGACTATAGAGGGATAGGTAGTGATAGTTGTGGGTGAGAGAAACCTTTCAAATAATCTTATTTCAGCTATTACATCATGAAAACTCATTCGTAAAGGGTGTAAAGCTTTCTTAGCCCATGTCATTGACACCAATACTTCCACCTAAATTCCTAAATAGATCCCAATAATTTTTGAATACCCTGATGTGTTTCTTGATGAGTTGTAAGGGTTGCCTCCACAAAGAGAGCTTGATTTTGAGATTGAGGTGTATCCTAGTACAACTCTTGTGTTTATTACCCCCTATAAAATGGCACTTGCTGAGTTGAAAAACTTAAAGGTGTAGTTGTAAGATCTGCTAGATAAGGGTTTCATTAGATCTAGTACTTCCGTTTGAGGAGCCCCTATTTTGTTTGTGAAAAAGAAAGATGGGTCACTTTAGTTGTGCATTGATTATAGACAGTTGAATAAAGTGATAGTGAAGAATAAATATACCTTTACTAGGACAGATGATCTTTTGGACCAACTAAGAGGTGCAGGTGTATTTTCCAAGATTGATTTGAGATCTAGGTATCACAAGTTGAGAATCAAGGAAGTTGATATTCCTAAAACTTTTTTCAAGACTCGATATAGGCTTTATGAGTTCTTAGTGATGCCATTTAGGCTCACTAATGCCCTCGACAACTTTTATAAATCTAATGAATAGAGTGTTGTAACCATACCTAGATCAATTTGTTATGGTATTCATTGATGATATCCTAGTGTACTATAAGACCAGAGAAGAACATGAAATGCATCTTAAGGTTGTACAATAGACTTTGAGTGAAAAACAACTATATGCCAAGTTGAGTAAATGTGAATTCTGGCTGAGTGAAGTGGCTTTTCTAAGACATGTAGTGTCAGTGGAGGGTATTAAAGTAGACCCTAACAAGGTCAGGGTAGTATTAGAATAAGAATCTCTGAGGAATATGATAAAGATATGGAGTTTTCTTTACTTAGTAGGGTACTATATAAGGTTTATTAAAGGATTTCTATGATTGCAGCCCCTATGACTAGATTGATTAGAAAGAATGTGAAATTTGAGTTGGATGCCAAATGTCAAGAGAGTCTTGATAAATTAAAAAAGATGTTGATAAAAGCTCCTATCTTAATTTAGCTTGAATAGGGTAAGGACTTTATTGTGTATAGTGATGCCCCACTTAATAGATTGGGTTGTGTATTGATGCAGAAAGGAAAAGTGGTAGCATATGCCTCGAGACAGTTGAAACCACATGAGAGGAACTATCCTACTCATGATTTGAAATTAGTTGCCATTGTTTTTACTTCGAAGATTTAGAGGCATTTCCTATATAGTGAGAAGTGTTATATCTACATAGACCATAAAAGTCTAAAATATATCCTTATGTAGAGGGAGTTGAACTTGAGGCAAAGAAGGTGGTTAGAACTGATTAAAGATTATGACTGTTTAATTGATTACCACCCAAGAAAAGCTAATATGGTAGCAGATGCTTTGAGCATAAAATTTATGGTAACTTTAAAAGCCATGAATGCCAGATTTGTAGTACACAAGTGAATATGCCATCCTAGATAAAGTTCAAATTAAATAGGAATTTAGGCAACAGATAAAGGAAGCTCAAGTAAGGGATGAATAGTTTAGATAGATTATGGGTAAAGTTAAAGAGAGGAAGGCAACATGATTTGAATTAAACGAAGATGGATATTTATATTATTAGGGTAGGTTATGTGTACCAAGTATAGATAACTTGAGGTTACAGATACTGAAGGAGGCATATGAAGTTCCTTATTCCATGCAACCTAGTAGTACGAAGATGTACTTAGATCTGAAGTCTTAATATTAGTGGTCAAGTATAAAGAGAGATATAATAGAATATATGGCTAAATATTTGACATGTTAGTAGGTAAAAGCTAAGCATCAGTTTCCTTCTGGATTATAGCATTCTATGGCAATACTAGAATGGAAGTGGGAGAAAGTTACAATGGATTTTGTAATGGGATTGCCTATGACTAGGAATAAGTGTGATGCTGTATGGGTGATTGTTGATAGACTGACTAAGACAACTCACTTGACCCGTATCAGAATGGATTACTCCTTAGAAAGAATGGCTAAATTATACATTGATGAGATTATCAGACTTCATGGGGTACCTATGGCTATTATTTCTAATAGAGATCCTAGAATAACTTCCAGGTTCTAGAAGAAACTACATCAAGCATTAGGTATTAGACTGACTTATAGTATAACCTTTCACCTTTATATAGATAGTCAATTAGAAAGGATGATATAAGTGTTAGTAGATATGCTGCATAATTGTGCCATTAAATTTAAAGGCAGTTAGGACTAGTACCTGTCCTTAGCTAAACTTGCATATAATAATAGCTATCAAGCTAGTTTGGGCATGGCACCTTATGAGGCACTATATGGCAGAAGATGTTAAACTCTTTTTGTGTTTGAGTAAAGTTAGGGAGAACAAGATTTTAGGAATTGATCTAATTAGAGATGCAAAGAAAAAGTTAGGGTTATCAGGGGAAGATTAAAAGTTGCAGCTGATAGATAAAAATCCAATGCTGACCTAAAATGGCAGGATATTAAGTGTACAGTAGGTGACAAAGAGTTTTTGAAAGTATCTCTATAGAAGAAAATGCTCAGATTTGGGAAAAAAGGGAAGTTGAGTCCCATATTTATCAATCCATATGAGATTATAGAGAGAGTGGGACCATTGGCATACAAGTTAGCCTTGCCACCTGAGTTATAATAGATACATAATATGTTTCATGTTTCAATGCTTAGAAGGTACATGTTAAATCCTTCTTATGTAGTTCTAGTGATGAATATTGAGATACAATTAGACTTAAGCTACAATAAAGAACCAGTATAGATTCGGGCTCGAGAAGTAAGACCATCCTCCTAGTTAAAGTTCTTTAAAAGCATCATAACATAGAAGAAGCCATATGGGAACCCCAGGAGCAGATGAAAACTCAATATCCATATCTATTCACTCCAAGTAATTTCAAAGATGAAATCTCTTAAGAATGGAAGAACTATAATGCTCATAAGTCAAGGTTCTATGAATAGTACATTCGAGGTTTTAAAATTATGCTCGAAGTGTTGGGTCACCTTCACGAGGCTTGAGGCAGGGTGTACTTATCATAAAACTTTGAGGGACTTGAAAAAGATGAAAATGACTTAATTTAAAGATTTAGTAAAACCAATAAATTATTTTAGGCCAAGATTTACTGAGCCGTAGGCTCAAATGAACTTAGGCTAGGAATGACCAGGGATGTGCCCGGATAGACCTAAAAATACCATACCTTGAAGGTCAAAAATTCCCCTAATCCATTAGTGATGGAATTTTTAAATTTTGAGGCCTTTTGCTACATTTTCTTAATTTTGGGTTTTGCACATAAATCGAGGTAGTTAGTTACCAGTCCATTTGAGAGAATTTGGTAGTGAAATTTTATGAGACTTTAAATAGGGTTAATTAAGGACTTTTAAAATTGACACGATAATTTTTAGATGTCTGAGTAAATTTTATAAATTCTTAGAAGTTCCTACCAAAACTAAGTATTTTTGGGAAACTTGGGTGACATGAGTCACCACCCCAGTCACTATTTCCCTATGCCACCTAGATGTCTACTTGGCATAAACACCTCACCCACTTCCATTTTCTCCTTTTCTTCTTTCTCCTTCTTATATCACCATTTCCCTTTTCTTTCCTCTATTTTCATGTCTATTCATGCCTAATTTAGCTACCAATTGTCACCAAAATTCCATTGATGAGTTGCAAATTGATCCTTAATGAGTTAGAAAATAACAAGCAATTACAGAATTTAAGAAAAATAAAAGAATCCTTAAGGATACATAGAGGGAGTGTGAGAAACCAATTCCAAGAGTAAGTGTTCTATCTTTAATTATAAATTTTTTCCTAGGGGATTTCATCAATCTAAAACCCCTCATACTCATAGAATTTGAATTGGAGAATTATGGAAATTTTTAGGGAATTTTCTAAGTATTGCATGAATATGTAGGTGCAAAGGAAACTCAAAGTGAACCAAGGGATTAAAGTTTATGAAGTTAGAGAAAAGGCTAGAATTGAGGCAGGTATGTGAATTTAAAGTATTTGAATCATGCTAATTATAGTTTATGTGTAAAATTTATAGAAATGGTGTATGGAACTTAGGGAATTTGAGGCTAAAGTATGTGTAATTATAAATTAAGGTTTTGTTAATGATAATTATATGTTGTATGAATGATTTGAATGGTGAATTTGTGAAAAGAATTAATGGAAGGGTGAAAGGGCATTTATTGAAGAGGGGTATGTGTGTGTAGAGTGAGTGTATAGCTTGAATTAGATGCAAAGTGTGTTTGATATGGAAAGGTATGATTTATGTATATGTATAGTGGGAAAGGGAAACTTTGGTGGTGTTGTATTGAGTGGCTAAAAGGTTCCTTAGGTTGCAAGGTATGTGTATGGCATGGTGACATGGGACATTAAATGGGAATTATGATGTTAGGCATTGCATTGTAGGTGTATGTAGGGAATTTAGTGGAAGAGTGCATGTAGGCATGATTTCTTGGTGTGGTTGAGGCATGTACATGGCATGTCAAGGCTTGGTTTACATGGTATGTGATGTGATGTGATGTGTGTATGTGTGTGCACTTAATTGATGTTATTGTATGTGTATGCATGAGTAAATGTAAAGACAAGCATGAATATGGCCCTTAGCAAGCTTTGGTCGAGAGGTATGAGAGGTGAATTTGGCATGATATACATGGCATGGCATGTGTGTGAGAGAATGGCATAACATTTTAGGCATGGAATGTGTAATGTGAACTTGGATGAAATATGGAAACTTATGTGAGTAATGAGGCATGAAAATGTATAAAGTTTTGGTAATAACTAAAGGTTAGAATGGAGTTAGAAAAGGGCTTAAAAATGGCTTAGAATGAAATTGTAAAATGGACCTAAAAATGAGACCCTAAATGGCATATAACTTAGCCTAAATTTTTAAAATTTTGTGAGATGGATGTGAAATGGATTTGAGGCCACTTTTAGAGCCATTTGAAATTTGTAATTGAATATGGCTTTAGGCCTATGGCAATGGATAAAAATGGGTGCAATTGGCATGGGAAAATGATAAGAAATAGACATATTTTGGACCTATAATTGCATATGCAAAATATAAAAATGACCTATAATTGTCTAGGAAAAATGACCTAAGGGCTTAAGCACTAGAACTTGCCTTGAATATGGACATAATTAGACTTAAAATAAGGACTTAAATTAGACTTAAAGTGGACTTAATTGTGCCTAGGAAAGTGACTTAAAATGCTTTAAAAAAATTGACCTATAATTGTCTGGTAAAACCAAAAATAACATGTAACTATCTAGGTTAAATTTTGACTACCAAAATACATTTATAACTATCTATTTTTCACTTTTAAATATTATAATGATCAGTAAATAAATGAACATAAAATAAGGTCAGATGACCTATTAGTTAGATACCCATTAGACGGCTTAACCAGTCAACTTAGGGATTAGCAACTGTTAGATATTTATTGATGATTTGCTAGATATTGGGAGGTCTTCGGACT